>PVKN010024595.1:0-14397 GCA_004027915.1 Capromys pilorides
TTTTTTTTTTTTTTTTTTTTTTTCAATTGGATACAGGGCCTCACTGTGCATTTCAAACTCAAGAGTAACCCTTTTGTCTCAGCCTCCCCAGTGCTGGGATTACAGGAGTATGCCACCATGCTCTGTTTCGGGACTAGCACAGTATGTGGTACTGGGGATCAAACTTGGGTCCTTGCATTTGCCAGCAAGCAGGGGCATGGACCACTAAGCTATCTCCCCCAGCCCCATTAAGTATACTAATTAACATTAATAAGAAAAATAATTTTCTTCTCATATAGGGAAAATTTCTGTGTTATCCTTAAGAGCTGTGAAGAGGATAAGATGTCATATGCAAAGTAAAAGAACGTGGTCTCTCGATATGCCTATGGTTTATCACAGCTGCTTTGGATCCCAGGGAAGTGGCTTACCTGTCAGCTTCCCTCTATTTTAGTGGATTTTTCTTCTACCTTTGTGTTGTTGTGACATGGCTGTGATGGACTAGTAGTAGCTAGTCAGTAAATGTTCCTTTTCTAATGTAGTTGTTTTCCCATATCCTAACTAGTAGTGCCTTAGAAACAACTTGGCAAATGTTTCTTTTACCTTTGGAATTTGGATTTTTGGAGAGTTGACATTTTCTGAAATATGAGAATACAACAGGATATATAAATCATTTAAACCTTGCCTTTAGTACCGTGGGATTTTGCAAGGAATTTGGCAGTCTTTGGACCTTAGTTCCTTCATCTCAGGTGAAGGCTCTTTTTTTTTTTAAAATGTATTTCGTACGGGGTACAGGGTCTTATCACAGAAGATCAGACTCTTAGTGATCCTCCTATTAACAGCCTCCCAAGCACCGGGATTATAGGCATGCTGTCTCAGCAGGCCTTGGGAGTGGGGCCAGCACCAACACACTGCAGAACCTAAACAGGCACTTTAATCAGCTGAGCTATTTGGCCAGCCCAAGGCTCTTGATTAATTTTCAGTATTTAATTTAGCTAATACTTCAGAATCTTGTTTTTGTAGTATTAGAAATAACATTAACTTAAGTATTTATTAGTTAGTAGCTAATCAGTAGTTAATGTTTTAGAATTTACACAGTGGTGAGGAAATAGCTATTTCAAAATGCAAATGAACAATTGAAAGCCCGATACCTAAACTTGGGGTATGCAGAAAAGCATATAAGTGCCATGGAGGTCTGTGTGGGGGTTTCCATGGCTTCCTCTGGCATAGGTTGGATTGCTGGGACAGTACTAGTCACTTGTTAGCTAGGTGAATAGGATTGATGCTTTGACCCTTGAACCAATAAAAGTAACATGCATAGACATTGGCATGGCTGCAAAAGTGAAGCTTTTTTATTTTTGTTAAGGTCCTTTTGGATTAATTCTGAGGTTTGAATGTCATTCACTGTTAAACTTCTGGGTAAGTTGCCTTCATATGCTTACTCCGGCATTCATCCCACTTACTAACCTGCCTTAGGCCAGGTGTGGTGGTGCCTGTTTCTAATCCTAGCACTCAGGAGGCTGAGGCAGGAGGATTGCTGTGAGTTGGAGGCCAGTGGCCAGGATGGGCTACATAAACTAGTTCAAGCCCAGCCTTTATTACGTATTGAAACTTTGTCTCAAAAAAGACCCCCCCAAAAAAAAGCGTGGGGAGATAGCTCAGGGGTCTAAGCACCTACCTGCCAAGAGCAAGGACCCAGGTTTGATCCCCGATGCACCATACTTGCTGGTCCTGAAACTGGGCATGGTGGTGCATGCCTGTAATCCTAGTGTATGGGCGCTGAGACAGTAGGATCACTGTTGAGCCTGAACTGCTGGTGAAATAAGAAAAACCCTGCCTTAGAAAATGACACTACTGCCTGTTGTCTTTTAAAATCCATTTTTTTTTATTTTTCATTTTTATGCCAGGTGTAATGGTATATGTCTGTAGTTGTAGCACTCTGGAGGCTGAGGCAGGACGATTACCAGGAACTGGAGGCCAGCTTGGGCTTCATAGAGCGTTCAGGGCAAGTCTATACTACATAGTGAGATCCTGCCTCAAAAGAACACCAAAAAGTGATGTTTTTAAACTGAGTATGTTGTGCTCCTCTTTAATCCCAGTAGTTTGGGAGCCTGAGCTAAAAGATTGCATTTGAACCTAGCCTGGGCAGTTTAGTGATTACCAAGATTTTTATGTATTTGGTACAGAGTCTCACTACATAGCTTGGACTCATAGTGATCCTCCTGTTTTCAGTCTCTCCAGTACTGGGATTACAAGTGTGCACCACCATGCCCAGTCTTGGCAGTTGGTTTAGCGAAGTATGTGGTGCTGGGGATTGAAATCTGGTCCCTGAGCTTGCCTGAGCATGCGCGTAGTCTGCTGAGCTATCTTGCTAGCCTGATTACCAAGAATTTATGCCAACATAAAAATGTAAAAGGGTAGAAATGTAGCTCAGTCTATAGTCCCTGTATTCAGTCCCCATTATCTATCCCCTCACAAAAAAAACTCAAAAACATTTTGTTCACTTAGTTGTAGTGTTAGGTAAAAAACCCAGGGTTTTAGCATAAATTCCATTTATTTATTTATTTATTTATTTATTTATTTATTTATTTATTTATTTTGAGGCAAGGTTTTGGTGTGTAGTGAGGCCAGCCTCCACCTCTCAGTAATCCTCCTACCTCAGCCTGATAAAAGCTGAGATTATGGGAGAGCACCGTCACAGCTGACAAAAATTCCATTTTAAAAACGTCTTGAAGAAACAAGCTGTATTATGTACATGTACCAACTCCCCAAAATGATTATAAAATGTATGTACCACATACTTGGACTATATACAGTTTTTAAGAAATAAAACATGTTTTTAGTGGAAAACTACATTTTTCTTCTGGTGTACATGATACTTGAATAGAAATATGTGTGAATATTAAAGAACATCTACTAGCGATGTTTACTATGTGCCAGGTACTATTCTAGGTGCTATATGTCGCATTAGCTCATTTAATCTTCATAGTGGGGCTGTTACTCTCATTATAGATACAGAAGAACTGAAGTTAAATGCCATCCTCAGTATTTCTTGGCCTCTAAATGGCAGAGCCTGAATTGGAGCCAAGCAGTATAGCTTTGGAATTAGCTCATAACTGCATTCTATCATCCAAAGCTACTTCTTAAAACATTTTTTAATAGGTTTGCAGTACTAGATATGAAACCTGGAACCTTGTATTTGCTAGGTATTCACTCTGTCCCAGGCTACATCTTCAACCCCCAAAACTGATCTTAATGTTTTTGCATTCATGCTATATACATGCTTGTTTTGAGTCAGGGTCTCGCTATGCAGTTCAGGCTGGCCTAGAGTTCACTTTTGTAGCCCAGGCTGGTCTTGAACTCAGGTCGATCCTCCTGCCTCAGTCTCCCAAGTGCTGAGGCTACGGGCATGCACCACCATGCCCAGCCTATATACATGGTTCGTAAGTTGCTAGTTTATATTTTGAATGTTTCTTCCATTTCAATCAGTGTAGGCCTTGGCATGATTGCAGATGATTACATAGAATTCCATTATGTGTTAATAAACTAAAAGGAAAACTGAAGGGTAGTTTGATCATATTCTTCATCTTTTTTCTCTCTCACATATGGTCTTAATGCAGATTGAAGATAGTGCTCTTCCTTGCCTTTGTAAATGGAACCCTGGGCCTCTAAATGCTAGTATCACCTCTGGTTGATGGTACTTCACATAATACTGTCATTCTCTTTGAAAATTTTCTGGCTTTAAAAGAGTTCGTCATGGGCTGGGGAGATAGCTCCATGGCACAAGTGCCTGCCTGGCAAGTGCAAGTTCGTGAGTTTAAACCCTGGTCCTGCAAAAAAAAAAAAAAAAAGTTCATCATGGTAATTCATCTTTGTTTTATTTTATTTATTTTTGTGGGGCTGGGGTTTGAACTCACAACCTTGCACTTGCCAGGCAGTCACTTGTGCCATGGAGCTATCTCCCCAGCCCAAAACTTGCAGAATTTTCTCTTAGGTAACTTTTTTCTTTTCGGGACCAGCTAATTCATGTTATAGCATATATACATATAAATAACAGTAGAGGGAAAGCACACTTATATAGAAGCTAGGGAAGGCTATTTGTCACAGTTCTCAAGGTTATGTGGGAAATCAAGGAGTGAATCATCCATGCATTATTAATGGCCGTGATAGTTAATCAGGTATCAGGAGAACAGGTGTAAGGGAGGAGGGAAAAGGTTGGTGAAGGAGATTAAGAAGTTAAGGACCTAAGACTGTCACAAAAATAGTAATTCCAGGAAAAGTTGAGTCATTGCCAGGTGAATCAGCAGGGTCAGTTGCAAAAAGGCGGCTTAGTGAACAGCCAACAGTATTGTGCTAAATATTCCTGCGGTTGAGCCAGCAGTAGAGAGATGAATTGCAATTACTTGATAACTTAGGACGATCTTTGGAAATACAAAATATCAAATAAGAAGTAACCGGGGCCAAGGAGATAGCTCAGTAGAAGAAGCACTTCCCTGGCAAGTGCAGGGTCCTGAGTTCAATCCCTGGTACCACAAAAAAAAGAAATGAAAAATTTTAAAAATAATATAAATAAATAAAATAATAAGTAGCTCAACAGAAGGAAAAATACAGATACCTTGGAGAAATTATAGGTTCTAATTAAAGAATAAAGAAACAGCAAGTCCAGGGCCCTGTTGATCCCTTTGTACCACACATTCACAAAAAGTGAAGATACTAAAATTGACATTTAAAAAAACATGGTAGCTGATCATGCTGTTCTGAGCACATGTAGTTCTAGCACTTAAGAGGCTAAGGCCTAGGAGTTCGGGTCTAGTCTGGGCAGCATAATAAGATCCTGTCTAAAAAACCATGGCTATTCTTAGGATGATATGTTTCCTTGGAGTGCATCTTTTGTAGTAATTGGTGAGCCAAAGACAGGGCTTTTAATAGATGATCAGTGTGTGTTTATGTTACAGGTTCTGTATACTCTACCTGTTGGACAGAGATTGGAACTAATGAGATCAGCATTTCTTTTTTCTTTTTTTTTTTTTAAATGTATTTAGTACAGGGTCTCATTAGTGAATCCTCCTGTTTTCAGCTTCCCAAGCGCTGGGATTATAGGCACATGCCACCACACCTAGTTCCACCCTGGGGGTGGGGCTGACACTGCATGTGGAGCCAGGGATTGAACCCTGGTCTCTGTATCTGCCTTAGCAGGTGCTTTAGTTCACTGAGCTATCTGGCCGGCCCAAGGTGATTTTGAAACTAATGAGAACCGTAACACTGAGTGATATGAACTTAGGACATAGCTTTGCTTTGCTATGTTAGGGTGAAAATTCTTATTTTGAGAGCATTTTGTAACGTGCTAAAGGATTATAAATACAATTACATCTTTTGAAAACCGTTTCTTTTTTTTTTTCCCCCACTAAAAATACATTTAGCATAAGTGCCAGTTTGTACACATAGGTCCTAGAAAAATCTTATCATTGTGCATTTAACTCTTCAGTTCACCCTTTTCTCTACATTTCAGTCATCCTCTTCTGTAGTTTTTGAGCAGGGGTCTAGCACTTACTTGGGTCACTTAGAATACAAATAATAATGTAGTTTGTCACATAGGCACATCAGTGTGTTAAACATTTCTGAGTTCTTGAGTTTATGAAGTGATTTGCATAATGGAATTTTCAAGGTTTCCTTTTTTTTGGCTGGCTCAGGCTGCCTTAAGGGTGGATCTGGAGATCGAACTGCCATCCCCTGTACCTGACTAAGATTGCCCATGCAGACGCTTAAACCACTGAGCTAATCAGAAAGTCCCCTTCTTTTTTTCATTTAGGTTAATGAAGTCCTTTTTATATGAAGTCAAGTGAGAGTCGCAGTGTGTTACATAAATAAAAATCCCCTGTTTCTTCCTGCTCCCCTCATTTTTTATCCTTAAAAGTACATGAAGCATTTAGGTTTTGAAGGAGTCATTAAGTGACTTCTGCAGTCAGAGGTACACATGGATACAGCTGAGAATTTGGACTGACAGTATTTCCTACTGGTTTTTCACCTGTTTGCTTTTCCACTAGTGAGAAGGAAGAAGATGATAATGAAAAAAGAGAAGATCCAGGAGATAACTGGGAAGAAGGTGGAGGTGGTGGTGGTACAGAGAAATCTTCAGGACCCTGGAATAAAACAGCTCCAGTACAAGCACCTCCTGCTCCAGTAATTGGTAATTTTACTGTTTCTGTCTCAAAAGACAGCTTGCTGACACAGTGGTACATGTCCTCCACCTTAAGCTAAATGCATGGGTGTGGTATGATTGTGGAAGAACTTGCAAGATCTTCAGTGGAAAAAATCTGGAAGTTAATAGTTATGTTTTTGCTGTGTAAAAATATTCCGCAAGTTTTGTTGTGCTAAAAATATTTATTTGTGGTACTGAAGATTTGACCTAGGGCCTCATGCATACTAATACAAGGCAAGTATTCTTTATCACTAAGCTACACTACCAGCTCCAAATAAATGCAGTTTTTGATAAGTGTTTCTATTTATGTATTGAGTATGAGGTGTGGGAGATCGGAAAAGTTAGGCTTATCCCTACACTGTTAGAATGGTCAGTCAGGAGCTGCTCAGCTCTTAAATTTTTTTTTTCCTGTTTTACCTGTATTTCCTAAGAAAACAAAGGTGAAGAGCCTTACTTCATTGATGTGGAAGAAAATGAGTAAAAGAATGAAATAAGGTTATCCAATTGCTTATTTCTATTTCTTTTGTCTTAATAATTTAAAACAACTATGCAGACATTTTGTTTATATGTGGCATCTTGTTTAACTTGCCATCAGGTAAAGAAATGATTATTCATGTTTACTCAGGGAAACTGAGGGCAAAAATAGACTTGTTGTGAAAGGTTCTGGATGAGAGCTATCTCCCATGCCAGCAGCACATTCCATTCCCATTTCCAGTAGCACTACTTTTTTTTTTTTTTTTAAATTTTATTTATTTATTTATTTGTTTGCTTGTTGTGTTTGTTTGTTTGTTTATTTATTTTGTGGCTGGCTCAGCCTGCCCTGGTGGTGGCGCTGGCGCAGCATGTGGTGCCGGGGATCGAACTGTAGTCCCCGCAGTTGCCTGAGCCCTCCTAAGCAGGTGCTTTAGACCACTGAATCATCTCGCCGGCCCCAGAATATTTTATTTATTTATTTATTTGTTAGTTTGTTTGCTTGTTGTGTCTCTTTGTTTGTTTCTTTATTTATTTTGTGGCTGGCTCAGCCTGCCCTGGTGGTGGGGCTGGCGCAGCATGTGATGCCGGGAATCGAACCGCAGTCCCTGCAGTTGCCTGAGCTTTCCTAAGCAGGCGCTTTAGACCACTGAACCATCTCGCCGGCCCCTATAGCACTACTTTAGAACTTATTTACCTATAAAGTTCAAATTGTACATGGAAGATCTGTTAAGAGTACTACCCTAAAGAGTGTTTTTACTTTGAAGATATTTCCTTAAATTACTTTTCCTTCTGTTGTCTCACCCAGAGACTTTTCCCTTTATCAGGATTTGTTTGTTTTCATACTTACTAAATGATCTGGAAGTATAGGAGTGACTTATTTAAACAGACTATTTGATTGGTTTCTCTAAACTGTTGTAAAATATTAGTTACAGAAACCCCAGAACCGGCAATGACTAGTGGTGTGTATAGGCCTCCTGGGGCCAGACTAACCACAACAAGGAAAACGCCACAAGGACCACCAGAAATATACAGTGATACACAGTTTCCATCCTTACAGTCCACTGCCAAGCATGTAGAAACCCGAAAGTAAGTAACCTAATTACTGCCTTTTATGTGGGCTCTTCCAGCCCTGGACCAGGAGGTGGAATGGGGGGTATGCAAACCCACTAGAGGGAGATTACTCCTTATCTGCTGACAGTCAACTCAGAACCAGGCTGGATCTTAGGTACCCAGGAGGGAGGTGGGGGGTGGGGGTAGGGGCAGGACAAGGGGAAAAGCACTATAGATTGTTTGTCTGCCGTCCATCAGTCTCTCTTAAGTCCTGGTTTTGTGGTGATGGCAAATCACTAAAAGTCTTTGTATATTATTACTAGTTTGTGTTCCTTATAATACGGAACTTGGAAATATAAGAGTAATGTTTCCTTATATTCCCAGTAAATAAGAATAGGTGAAAGATGTTGACATTTAAAAATCTAATATTAAAATAAATCTTATTTCAGCAGGTACTTAAAATGAATGCTACCTGGAATTAAATGATCACATGTGGTTCATCTACATCTTACTTAGGGACATGAATTTTTAAAAGTAAATAAAATGGGAAGAAATATAAATGACATCAGATGGAAATTTTTTTGGGGTGGCTTTTAAAGTAAATCCCAGCCTTTTTGCCTCTTTGAGAGCACAGCTGGCTTGAATTTAAACCTCCACTTGGACTGGCTCCTCTACTCTGGTATAAAACGTATGAGGGACCTATGAGAGGGCAGTGACTCACCACGCTCATCTTTCCTTACCTGATCTGACCTAACCCACTCCTTCAAAGCAGAAATGAGGAGAAACCTTTGTCATGAGAAGTTTACTTGAATAAGAAAATTGTTATTCATAAAGAAACATGTTATCAACTAATTGCTAAAAGTAAAAGTGAATTTTAGGAAGAGTCATTGCACAGCTTATTTGCAGTTATCTACAAGTCAGTCCCAAAATAGGTTTGCAGTAATACTCTAGTAAAAGATGAAACCATAGAGCTACAGTACAGTATTGTGTGTCTTCTGTTCAATTGAAGCCTTAAAATGGTTTTAATACTGGTTTTATGTACCATTTCTCCCTTTCTGTCTCTCACCAAGATTCTTTTTTAAGGGGTGACTTTTTAAAGAAACTATAAAGAAAGAACATTTTCCAAAAAACTAGTGAAGAAATATTTACTGATAACATTTCTTTTCCCTTAGGGATAAAGAAATGGAGAAGAGCTTTGAAGTAGTAAGACACAAAAATAGAGGTAGGGATGAGGTTTCAAAAAACCAGGCCCTTAAACTTCAGCTAGACAACCAGTATGCTGTGCTTGAAAACCAGAAATGCAGCCACACACCTTACAATTAAGGAATGGTCTTTGCTAACCCCTCTAAGGTAACTAGACCACAGCCAATCACCACGAATGGTCTCTGTTGGATCTACAGCAGCGGATGCAGACCATGCACATGACGGGCCTGTTGCACTATGGGAGTTTAAAATATCACAACTGCTCTTTATGTATATTGGATTTAGGGGAATTTTCATTGTTCTATAAATGTGTGAACTAGATTAAACACTTTTTTCATAATTGCTCTGCAAATACAAAAAAAACCAAAACCTGCAGCCAGTGGTCATTTGGGAAAAATCTTTTTATGTTCAGATACTGAGCCTTTGTAAGGGTTGACTACCTCAGACTTGCTGCACTCTTTGTTGACTTCATGTGGATCACAACTTCTGGATAGAAGGTTACAGCTATTAAAGTGTTGATGTGAACCTTGAAACCAGCTCTACTGGATTTCTACCAGAAATCTTGCAGAAAGTCAGCCATCTGGGTTCTGATCTGCTGTAAAAGATGAAGATTTAAGTGACCTTAATTAACCTGTCCTGTGCCCTACCCTAAAGAGTACTCTGTAGTAAGCTGTGGCTGTATTAGACTTTTGGAACATGCTGTTTTAAAAAAAAACTGATGTGTTCAGATCATCTGAGTAGGGCTGTGATTTATAATTTCAGTTTTTAGTTAGTCTGATGTAACTGCAAATTAAATTTACCAAACTTGGGTCCATCAAGTGGGAAAGAGGGTGGGCTGGGGAATAATCTAGTTTCCTTTAGTAGTATTTTTTTTTTTTTTTTTTCTTCTGTATAATGCTTTTTCTGTGTTCCACATTAAGGCCTTTTTTGCTTTGACTTAGAATAAGTTTTTTGACAGCATATTGCTTGGTTAAGTAAGCTGAAATATGCTTTCAAATTGTGATGTCTTGTGAATTTGCCAATCCCTTGAGTGGAACCAAATAGCCTTTGACATAAAGGGCAGCGGATGCTGGAGGCGCTGCTTCAGGTGCTGCTACAGCCTCCTCTAATCAGGTCTAAGCTGTATAGTAAACTGCTGTGGAGAGAGTGCTATTTCTGCTCAGGCGAAGGCAGCGGTGGCCAGCCTATGGCACGTGTGCCGCAGCAGGCTGTTGGTTATCATTGAAAGCTCTAAAAGGCTTGCAATCACTGGGCTAAGGGATTCACTGACAGGTCCTACAGATTCAAAGCCACAAAGCTGAACCTCACCTAGCACCCATTTCAGTTTCATGGATCTTGCATGATCTTTGATGAGACATACTTGTGCCCAGATTTATAAGGTATTGTCCACTCTGTAGATGCAGTGATTGTTCCAGATAGCTCTGTTACCAACTTTTTGGTGTATTTTCATACTGTTCGTTTGGAAAGGTGGGACTAAAGGTACTGACGTAGCATTTTTGCTTTTAGTGACTGCAGATTACAGACTATCTAGTACTGTATAGTAGTCTTTACAAGGGACTTGAGGAAGCTCCCTGGGATTACTGAACTTTTTTCACCTGATAAAGACAGTCTAGCAGTTTTTCCTTAGTCTAATATCTTTGGTTCAGTAGAAATATTTTATAGTGGTAGTGACCACTTGATGCAGAGTCTGGGTTTCTCTATAATCCCTTTGCCAAATGCAGGAGTTGTAGACTTGCTACTGGCAAGAGTAAAGCAAGTGGGTAAGTAAACCTGTCCTGGCGCTGGGACATTTTTCAGTAGGATCTGAGCTGTCAGCATGTTGGTGCCAGAATGAGAGTCCTGGAAGGGTGTGTACAGTGTCTCTTGACTCCCTCCTGGCTCCTGGGGTGCAGTCGTGTGGACGTTTGAGACGGCAGATGTGGCCCGCCTGCTGGTGTGCAGAGTGAATGGCCGAGCCAGCCCAGGGCGTCGGGGTGATTAAGGAAATAGTAAGAGATTATTTTTAAGCTAAAGACTTGATTTGGGAACCAGAAACAAGGACTCTCTTGGATATAGAGCCACACGTTTTTCTTAATTTTCCTTCAAAATTTTGTCGGGGGTCATGTTATTGAGAGGTGAAGTGAGATGAATATCGAGTTTTATTTAGTGGCACACTGTACTGGAAATAAGACCTGCAGCAGATTTAAATTCCAGCTCTTGTTATTTTTTAAAAGATTGTGAAATTACAAAAATGCACATGAATCAAGTTCTAATATACTGTATGATGGGTGGGTGAGGCAGTCCATTTTACCATTTACTTTGGATTCTCAGGCATGGTTTGGCAGTGCAAGAACTCTGTAACATTAACAAATTCAATAAAAAGTAAATGCTATGGACTGGATTGTGATGGTTTTTATTCTATGCCTGTTAACCTGTCTTTGGAAATGGTACAGGCTCCTTGCCAGTGGGTGGATGCTGTCTTGGGAGGATGCTTGTGTCTGAGAAACAGTATACTGTGTTAGTGACACATTGAGTGAACATGGGTGCAAACAAATGTTACTTCAAAGCAAGGGTGTATCAGATCTGTTGACTAAAGATTTGAGGCTTTGTCCCTTGACGCTTTTTCTCAAAAGCACAAGTTTCAGGATTTGTTTGGGTCATAGTTCCTAAATTTCTAAACCAGAGAAGGTATGTTGTACAGTTTACGTAGTTTTGAGTATATTCTTGAGGTTATGCAACTGTTATGGCCCATAATTCCTAAATATTTTCATTATTACAAAACCAAAATTATACCCATCAGTTCTCAAAAAATAAAGATCTGAGGGGCCAGGGAGATAGCTCAGTGGAATAAGTGCTTGCCTGGCAAGACAAGAGCACAAGGTCCTGAGTTCAATCCCTGGTACCACCAAAATAAATAAATGAATAAATAAATAATAAAGATCTGAGACTGTCTTTCACTTGGCATGTTTTGAGGCTTATGTGTGTTGTGCCATGTTATTAACGCTTTATTCTTTAGTATTGGGGTGGGGAACCAGGAGTCAAAACTCCAACCTTCTTGTCCTGCAGGTGCTGCTGCATGCTGCTTTTGCATGCTGCTGCACCACTGTGTTAAATCCTGACCCTACTATGTTGTACTAATGAAGGAGCACAGGTTGGTTTTCTTTTATGCAGCATTGAGGATTGAATCTAGGGCCTTCACACTGACCTGTGTTCCCCATCTTTTTTAAAAATTTTTGACACAGGATCTAAGTTACTTAGGCTGGGCTTAAAATTGCAGTTCTGTTTCCACCTTCCAGAGAGATTGCAGATACATCTCCATCTGTAATATACTTTTGAGACAATTCTGTTTTCACAGAGCGCAGTATTTGTTTTAAATTTCATTTAGGTTTTTGATCTATGCTGAGTTATTTTTTTAAGTGTATTTAGTGCAGGGTCTACAGGGTTCACTATGCAGATCGGACTCGGTGATTCTCTTGTTTTCAGCCTCCCAAGAGCTGGGATTACAGGCGCATGTCACCACTCCCCAGGGGCAGGGCCAGCATGGCATGCCGGGGATCGAACCCTTGGCCTCTGCATTTTGCCTAAGCAGGTGCTTTAGTACACTGAGCTATCTGACTGGCCCTCTGAATTAATTTTTTAATGGTTTGTCTGAATGCTAATGATCCAAATTCATCCTTTGATAAATGGATAACCAGTTGCTTAGCACCATTCCTTGAATAGGTTCCCATAACTCTTATCTGGCACACTAAATATTTTTTTTTTAAAAAATGTGAAATTGGTTGGGGTGGACAACATAGGTTGAGATAGTCAGCAAGTTGGGAATGTGGGATAAGACAGGGATGAGGTCATCAGGATAAGGAGGTGTCTGACAAAGGAGTGAAGAGGTGAGGTCAGAGTTCATATTTGGGGAGTAGAAGCAAATTAATGGGAATACTCAGATCTGAAGGAGGCATGAGCAGGTATCCTTGGTACCCTGAAACTGCAGTTTGATAATAGCTCTAGTTCATCAGCTGCTATAACCTGGTAGAAATAAAGACTGGAGAGGCAGACAAGTTAACAAGTTGATAAGGAGTGTATATTATGAAAAAGGCCTTAAATAATTGGCTTGAGCTTACTTGTATGATACAATTAGGTCTGCTTAACATAGACATAAAAGTATTGACATAGTTCATGCCTTTAGATGAATAGATTTGTTAGCTCTACTTTGTGACAATACTTGGTATAAACAATTTAAAAGGAAGAAAGGTTTATTTTTGCACAAGTTTCAGTCCATCATGGGTTGACTCCATTGATTGTAGCCTGCGGAAAGGCAGAAACCATCGTGGGTGGGGTGGAGAAAAGCTGCCCGTGATAAGGGAGCCAGGAAGCTCAGTAAATTTACAAAAGTTATGGAGGAAGAGTCCAAGAAACACAGATAATTCCCAAATTGTGCCCCAGGATCTAATCCTCCAACCAGGCCCCACCCATTTCCCCCACCTTCTAATCGTGTCATTAGATTATTCCAGTGGATTAATCCATTGAGGAAGTCCGGAATTTTATCCAGACCTGTCTGGAAATACAGAGACACAGGCTAATGTTTTAATAGTTTTTTTTCAATCTAATCAAGATTAGCAATCACAGTAGGGTTTTAACTATTGTAAAGCAGTCTTCAATCCTTCAACTTAATGTTTTGGGGAGCTAGCCAGAGCATGCAGCAAGCAACTGGTATGAAAATAAGATCCTTTGTCTCTAAATATTACAGAATTCCGCTGGGCTGGTAACTTTGGTGTGTGAGAGAAGCTACTTTAAGAAGGAAGCAGATTTAATAGGAAAACAAGTAGCTGGCATGATCTAGGTTTTGCATTTGCATTTTATAGAACAATTTTCCATGGCAAGGTTTGTTTTCTTTGAAACCTGACTTCAAGCTCTGAATTTCAAGTCATGGCATTTTTTTAATCTTGTATTACCCTGTAACAAAAATGATGGTGTGCCCCCCTTCCCCCCCCCCCCCCCCACAGGGTCTTCCTAATCTCTGTCATTCCAGTGTTAGTAAATGTGCTGCCAAAGAGACCCAGCCTAATTGTCTATACCATCTATTTGCTGCCTTTTCTGGGAAAACTCAAACCACCTGTCTTTCTGCTTCCCTTTTTCTTTTTCTTTCCTCTGTTCTGGCCCGTTTCTGCCTTCCCTTTGCTTTTTGAGACAGGGAATTGCTAGATAGTCCAGTCTGTCCTCATGCTCACAGTTGGGTGCCTCTTCCACCCACCTACTGGTGCGTTCCCCACCCAGTTTTGAATTTGTGTGTTAGGCAAAGCTCTATATCAGTGATTGCGAACCTCTTCAAGCTTTCAGTGATACAGCCTGCTACAGCATATGCACCATAGGTTTGCTGCCAGTGCTCTACACTGAGCTGTTCCCTGTCACCAATGTCTTATCTTTTTGTGTAGAGAAGCAAGAGGTACAAAATAAAACATTGTTTTGAACGTCAGCATGTAGAAACTGAAAACTACAACCCAGAATAGATTCTGCCCAGTTCA
>PVKN010024596.1:0-14393 GCA_004027915.1 Capromys pilorides
TCTATTTTAGAAAATGTCCCATGTGCAGCTGAAAAAAATGTGTATTCTGAAGAGGTTGGGTGGAACACTCTGTATGTCCACTAAGTCCAGTTGTTCTAGGTTCCAGTTCAGTTCTGCTACTTCTTTGCTAATTTTTTGTCTGCTTGACCTATCTTTTTGGGACAAAGGGGTGTTAAGGTCTCCTGTTAAGATTGTAGTATTGGATATTAGATTTTTCATGTCCATTAAAGTTTGTCTTATATAACTTAGTGCTCTTGTGTTGGGTGCATACATATTTATGAGTGTTACCTCTTCATCTTGAATTCTTCCCCTAACCAGTATGTAGTGCCCTTCTTTATTTCGTTTGACCAATCTTGGTTTGAAGTTTAGAGTGTCTGCAAACAAGATTGCTACCCCTGTTTTTTTCTGAGGTGCTGGAGCACGTAGTATTGTTTTCCATCCTTTAACTTTTAGCTTATGAGTTTCTTTCTGAGTTAAGTGTGCTTCTTGCATACAGCATATGGTTGGATTTTGCTTCCTTATCCACTCTGCCAGTCTATTTCTTTTAATTGGAGAATTGAGTCTATTTACATTAATGATTATAATTGAAGTGTATTGACTTATGATTGACATGAGTTTTACCTACTACTGTTTACCACTTTTTCTGCTGTGTTTAATTGGTTGTCCTATTTGGTGGGATCTTTCTGTTCTCATTTGTTGAGTTCAGGTTGTTTTGGTCCCTCTCTAAAATTTTTTTAAGTATGCTTTGAAGAGTTGGCTTTGACGTCATGAAATTCTTCAGTTGTTCCTCGTTGTGGAAGTATTTCTCTTCTCCCTCATAGTTGGAAGAGAGAGAGTTTTGCAGGATGTAGCAGTCTGGGCTGGAATTTGTTTTCATGGAGGACTTAAAGCACTCTGTTCAATGCTCTTCTTGACTTCATGGTTTGTGCAGAGAAATCTGCCATTATTCTGATGGGTTTTCCTTTAAGTGTGATCTGTTTCTTTTTTCTAGCAGCTTTTAGTATATTATTCTTTTGCTGGATTTCTGAGATCTTGATTATGTCTGGGCATGTTTTTAGTTGAGTTGATGTTATTTGGAGTTCTATATGCTTTAGTTACTGAAGGTCTGATTGTTTTTTCAAATTTGGGAAGTTTTCTGCTATTGTGCCCATATTCTTTTTATATCATTTGTATTGACTCCTTTTTTGTTTTTTTGGTTTTTTGTGGGACCAGGGTTTGAACTCATGACCTTGTACTTGCCAGGCAGGCACTTGGTCCACAGAGCTATCACCTTGGCGCCTGACTCCTTTTTTTGTTGATTCCTGTTAATCTCACGTTGTTCATTTTTGCATCATCTTGCAGATGTTGAATTACTTTTTCCTACATCCTAGTTGTTTTTAAGAGATCCTTTCTTACCTTTTCACTAGCTGTGATGATATCTTCAAGGTCTGAGACTCTACCTTCACTTCGTTCATACAGTTTTGCCAGCTTATGATTGAGATTTTATTTTCTTGTATATCTCTTTGAAACTGTTTCATGTGTTCTATTTCTTTCTTATATTGCTCAGTCGGGGAATCCATCATTTTTCTATTGTCTAATTTTTTATCAACGTCTTCTTTAGTAGTACTGAAGTCTCTCATTATAGTTATCCTTTCTCTCTCAGAGATTATTTCTGCTGTTCTCCTCTCTACTTTTCTGTAGTTGTACCCCTACTTTAGATGCTATTAATTTAAAGATGTCTTTTTTCAACTTCAGAGGTTATTTCTGCTCTGGTTTCCTCTATACATGTCTGTAGTTGTTTTCCACTTCAGAGTCTATTATTTCATGCATTTCTTTTTTTACTTCAGATGTTATCTCTGACCTGAGTTGCTCTATACGTTTTTGCACTTTTCTGTCTACCTCAGATGCTACCAATTCAGAGATTTTGTCTGCATGATTCCCCTTTTCTTCCATGGTAGTGTCTCCTGTATTTGTTTTGGGTGGACTCAGGACCTAAGATTGGATCTTGCTCCTTGTCTTTATCATTTTTTATAGTGGTGATCTCTGCACTTTGGTGAAGTTATGCTTTAGTGCCTATGGGGATTTGGAACTGGACCCTCCAGATGTGCCTGGCTGCAAGTCAGAGCTCAGGCAGCTGGCTGCCACGAGGCCCTGTGGGTCGGGATGGTGGGCGGCCATTTGGGGATGGTGGGTGGAGTTGGGGTTCAGGTGGGTGTTGAGTCGGGGAATGAACGTGGGCTGAGAGAGTTCTTACCTGGCTGTCGTGAGGCCCAGTCGGGAAGGTGGGTGGAATCGAAATTCAGGCCATCGATGAGCCAGGGGATGGACACGGGCTAGGGTTGTATAAATTAATATGTAGGTACTGTGTCATTTTCTGTAAGAGACTTGAGCACCTATCTATGGGTTTTGGGTGACACACAGACCACCAGGGCAAATGACACACTACTGGGCCCTTAAACTGTTGCTTATTAAAAACATGACTTGTGTTTTTTTTCTGAGGAAGTCGGGGACATAAAAGTGGTTTTTGCTAAAATCCATGGGCCTTCACTTGGGCCTACAAAAACCCAGTAGGTAAATAAAAGCATAAAAAAACTTGACCTTCGTTTTGTAACCTTTATTATCTTAAAACTTTGGATCTAAGTGTGTTAGCTATTTAGGAAAATTTAGCAAAATATACAGGCATGTTGGCATACACCTGCAATCCAAGCACTCTAGGAGGCTGAGGTGGATTGAAAGTTTGAATCCAGCCTGAACAATTTAATGATTTAGCAAGGCTGGGTCTTAAAATTTAAGGGGTGATTGTAGTGGCTGAGAACATATTTCAGTGAAAAGGACTGGATTCAAATTCCAGTAGCACCAAAAAGAAAAAAAGCTAGCAAGACAAGTGGTTTTTTTTTTTTTTCAAGACTTGGGTTTGAACTCATGACCTTGCACTTGCCAGGCAGGCACTTGTGCCACAGAGCTATCTCTCCAGCCCCTCTTTTTGTGTTTTTTTGTTTTTGTTTTTAAGACAATGTTAATTAGCTCTAAATTCACCTAGCCCATTTCAGCCCCCCTTTAAAACTGAGAATACCATTAGTAACTAAAGTAATTTTCAGGATTTACAGGGTCATCTAGTTACCAGCTTTTACAACTTCCTGTTTCAGAGTCCCACCTATCCTCTGTCTGTGCCCTACCTCCTCTCCTTCCCTCCCTCTCTCCTTCCTGCCCCCTCTCTCTTTCTCTTTCTGTCTCATAGAGATCTTCCTGTTTTCAGCCTCCCCAGCACTGGGATTACAGAGTCTCAGTTGCCCACTGCAATGGTATGTAGTGCTGGGGATTGGGCCCAGGTCCCTGAGCTTGCCTAAGCAGGCGCTTTAGTCCTCTGAGCTATCTGGCCGACCTGTCTTTGTGTCTGTCTGTCTGTCTTTTTCTTTGGTACAGGATGGTCTTGCTATGCAGCTCAGACTTATGTTGATCCTCTTGTCTCAACCTCTCCAATATTGGGATTACCAGTGTATGCCACCATGCCCCGTTTTGGTGGCTGGTGCGACACACCTGGGGTTCCAGGGCTGGCACAGCTTACTGTACCAGTGTTCGAACCCAGGTCTTTGCACCTGCCAGGCAGCTACTTAGACCACTGAGCTATCTCCCCAGCCCCTTGTTTTTCTTTGTTAAGCAGGGGGCAGGGGCAGCATGATCTGTTCAGCTTTTTAAGCTAATGCCCACTTTCTCCAACTTTCCAGTTAAAGCTTTGCTTTTACATTTATCCTGTTGTGTTAGTTTTGACTTCCATTATCACTAATACAAGGACCCACATTAGCTGGTGACAGCTTTGCTGTAGAAGCGATGACTGTTGAATGATTTTTTGTATATTGATCTTGTGTCCTGCTGAACTGGTTTATTAGTCTAGTAGATTTTAGTATCTCTGAGTTCTTAGAACCAATTGTCCTTGGATACTGAGAGACAACTGTGTATAAACATATACATCTGTATTTATTGATACATTTTTTATATATTAACTATTTATGTGTTACTGTATAATAGATATATCTCTCTGATATCTCTCTGTTGAGAAAAACAGACAAAAACTGCTGGTTGTTTAGATCCAACTTGTCTGGGTTCATATCCACACTCTGCTACTTTCTAAGTATGTAACCTTGGGAAAGTTCTTAGCCTCAGATTTTTCATCTGTAAAATGGGGGTCACAAGAGTAATGAACTTGGAGAATGTGCAGAGCACACTTCCGGTGAGGCAGCCCCTGCTGTTTGCTCTGCGATGCTGCAGTGATGACTGTCCTCGGTCCTATAAGCCCACCTCACACATCTTGGCCACTGAAGACCAATCCATTGTGTGGACGAGCACAGCAGAGTTCCCTATGGATGGGCCAAAGTTCTTCTGATTTCTCTTACTACAAATAGTGCATTGGTAAACACACTGGAAAGGTGTATTTTTAACTTGGAAGTTATAGCCAAATCATCTCTGCCAAAGATATAGCAGTTAAAGCCAAGTCTGGCAGTGTGCACCTATAATCCCAGCACTCAGGAGGTTGAGGCAGGAGGATCAGGCTAAGCCTGGGCTCCATATTGAGTTCAAGGCCAGCTGAACTACATAATGAGACCCTATGTCAAAAAGCCAACACTGTGCCGGCCTGATAGCTCAGGGGACTAAAGTGCCTGCTGAGGCAGAGAGCAGCAGCAGCTGGGGTTTGATCCCCAGCATGCCATGCTGGCCCCACCCCAGGGGCATGCTGAGATGGTGATTGAGACTGGGTGTGGTGGCGCACACCTGTAATCTCAGCACTTGAGAGGCTGAAAACAGGAGGATCACTACGAGTCCAGTCTATATACTGAGACCCTGTATCCCTGTATTAAATTCATTTTTTAAAAAAAGCTAACACTGTAGCAGTTGCCACTCCTACCTATACCTTCCTGAGTCCCAACGACAGCAGACACCGTGATCAACTTGAATTTTGCCAATCACATAGGCAGAGAATGACTGTGCTTTGCTGTTTTGATTGCATTTCCCTGTTACAGGGTGGCTGGGCATCTCTTCAGGTATGTGTTGACCAATTTTCCTCCTCTCTGTACATCTGCCCATTTTCTTTTTGCTCATTTTTCTCTTAGAGTGTTGATCTTTATTTTAAAAAATTGCTTTTTTATGAGACAGGATCTCATATGTAGTTCAGGCTAGTCTTGAACTCACTATGTACCCCACATTGGCTTCCAACTCACAGATCTTCCTGCCTCAGTCTCCTAACAGGTGTGTGCCACAATGTCTGGTTATTTCCTTTTTAAATACACCAATGTAGAAAACTTTAAAGTTTACAGAAAAATTGTGAAGACATATGTTTTGCATTCAGTCTTTCTTTTAACATTTGGGCTTTTTTTTTTTGGAGATAGGGTCTCACTATATAGTTCAGATTTGCCTTTAACTCATGATAATCCTCCTGCCTTAGCTTCCTAAGAGCTGAGATTACAGTCATGTACCACTGTTTCTGGTTCCCTTTTACTAGCCTCTTACATTGCTGTGGTACGTTTGCCACAAATAATGAACTAATAACTCATAGCTGAGACTACAGATTTTGGGAGAAAAATCACAGACAGTGCCATTTTTGTCGCTGTCAAGATTGACCTTTATCACCTGGCTGAAATAGCATTTGTCAGGTTTCTTCATTATAAAGCTACTCCTTAATGTCTCACTCTTGTCTTATCTTTCCTTTTTCCAATATTGTGTATTAAACCCAGGGCCTTTACACTAAGCTATATCCCTAGCTCACCCCTTTTTTAAAACAGGATCTTACTCACTAAATTGATCAGTTTAGGTTTGAACTTTTGATCCTCAGGCCTTAGCCTCCCAGAGTGCTGGGATTATATGTATGTGCTACCACACCTGGCATGAATTTCTTTTGGCTGTGCTTATAGTGCCTTTTGTACAGAAGGCTTTAGAGCTGGACCTTTGTCATCGAAGGTACACCAAGCAGTAACAGTGGCAGATCACAGGTAGTGAGTGCTCCCGCACACCTCAGGACAAACCTTAACCTTCGTCCTGTTAATTCTTTTTATTTTTTGTTTTTTCAATATGCAACAGGGGTTGCTATATTGAACATTGTTGTCTGTGCTGTAGGTGCTCAGATTACCAGATAGAAGCATGCAAAATTGGTCAAAGCAAAAATTTTAAGCATTAACTGTTACCTTCAAAAAAATGGTAGAAATTAGTAATACAATCATCTTAGCTATTCTGTGTATATACATGCATAATTTTTTTCCTTCCTTCTTTTTACTTTTTTTTCTCTTCTCCTTCATCCCAATTGTTTGTTCCTTTTGCATTCTGTCACTGAGAAAGCAGACTGTCCCAGAAATAAGCCACATGGAGCTAGCAGGAGACAAAGTCAGGATTCATATGTTTATGTGCATAACCAAACTCTACAGATGTTTGTCCAAGTCCACTTAGTAAGTTGGTGGCTCTGCCCAGGTCCTGCCTCTGGCCAGGCCACCTTCAACACCACTGAATCTGTGGCTCTTTCTTACCCAGCATGCCAAGCCCCGGCATTGGCCCTCACCTCAAACTGCCCACACTTGACCACCCTCCAGTTTGTGAACTTTGGCCACTGTGACTTCTTGGACTGACGGGAAATGGCCTAGACTTCCTAGCAAATAAACACTGCCCACAGATTTCCAAATATATGGAGACAACTTCCTCTGGCCACATCTGGATGGCTGTGCTCCTCCTGCCTTCTGATCCTCCAGGTGATGAGTTCTGGGTCCTGGGACCACAGCAGCATGTGCCTGCTGTGGTGGGGATGAAATCAGCACCAGAGCACATGGTCAGGGATGACAAAATGACAACAACAACAATGACAGCAGAACAGTAGTATGTAGCCATAGTCCTGGTCTGGGTATTTTATAGATGAATAGAGATTTCTTTTATTTATTTTGTTTATTTTTGTCTTATTTTCAGTTCTGAAGATCAAACCCAGGGCCTCACACATGCTAGGCAAATCTGAGCTATTACTTAAGCCCAGATATATTCTGTAAAACAATTGGAAATGGGATCTTCACAGACATCTTGGACAAAAGTATCTTCATTGTCCAATGGAGCCCTTTGTGAGCTATCTCAGAGTGGTTCTGGAACCCTGCACCCCAAGCCTGGTATTCAGAGAGGTAAATAGGGATACAGAGATCACTGGTCAAGTGTTAGCCATTTATACATGGCAAGGACCTATAGAGATTGTTGCTTTTTAAACTTGTTTATGGGAAATACAGGTGCCAAAATGAGGCACCCTCTCCCCCATCCATTATCAATCACATAGCTTCAGCAGCATTAATTCTAGGCTGAACTTGCTTTTTTACATGCTTGTCCATTTCCTTCATCTTGCAGAAAAGTTCCAGACATTGTACTGTGCCATCCATAGAAGTTTCATTATAAAGAATAAAGTCTTTTGTTGATATGACTTATAGTTATCCCTCGATATCCTTGGGAAATTGGTTCCAGGACAGCCTTGAACTTACGATGTATCTCAGGCTGGCCTTGAACTCATGGAGGTCCTCTCGCCTTAGCCTTGTAGGTGCTAGGGTTAAGCTTGCACCACCACACCCAGCCTCCTCTTGTATACTTTAAATCATCTCTAGATTATGCATAATGCCTAATACAATGCAAATGCCATGTAAATAGTTATTACACTATATTCCTTAGGGAATAAAGACAAGAAAGGAAAGTCTGTACATGTTCAGTAGAGATGCAATTTTCTCCCAATATTTTTGATCTGGAGTTGAACTCACAGGTCCAGAATGCATAAATACAGAAGGCTTAATATATAATTTTCACTCCTAAAAAGGAAATCATATCATGTTATCAAATACTTGGACAATGTTAAAATTCTAAATGTTTCATGTTTCCTTTTTCTTTTTTCTTCTTGCCCTTATTTTTTCCCCTTACTTCCTTTTAAGTTTGTTTGCTCCAAATAAAGTTAAGACATTATAATTGGTTAATTTGTCAGTTATTAATCTAGAGTTTCCCACTCTTTTTTTCCTTTGCAAATTATTTGCTGGGGAAAACAAAACAAAACAGGTTGCTTGTCTCGTAGGGGTCCCTGCAATTTGCATTTTGCTGGCTGCAGTCCCCTGGTGTAGTTAATCATGTTTCTCTGTCCCTAGGAGTTCTTGGAAATTGAGACTTGGATATGGAAGTTTGATAAAATTCAGCTGTGACTTTTTGGGCACTACTGTCATGGGCTTCTCTCATCAGGAGCCATATCCTGGCAGGTTGCTTCTCATTTGGTGATGTTATTGTATTGCTTTGTTTTTAAACTGGTCCTTATCCACCTTCTTGTCTTTTCCACTGCCACATTTTCCCTAGAAAAAGTTATGAGTCATATATGTAGTCCCTGAACATCATGAATTTCTGAGATCACCATGCCTTTGTCTGTGTTCTTTCTCCTACTGGGCATACCCTCCCAGTTCTTCCACTGAGGTTAGGGTCACCCTGTCCTCAGGCAACCTTTCTGGATGTCTACACTCTGAATACTAACACTGCATGTTTCTGGTCACGTATTGTGCCCCAACTAGCTGCTAGAATGTGAGTCATTCTTGGGGCTGACCCCTGGTGGCCTCAGGGAGAGGGCTACATCCTCTGGGCCTCTGTGTAGGCCAATTAGCAAAAAATGGTCAGGTTGGTTGCTTGTGCCTGGGACTCAAAGAGGGAGATGGGGCCTGGCTTGGTCGAGGTGGGGAGGGCCAGCAGCAGTCATGGTGAGGGAGGGTACAGTGAGGACAGAGCACCTTCTTCACACATCCTGTCCATCTTAGTCCTATTATCTTGCAGACTCTAAGTGCGGGCTTCTAAAGTCTGGTTGGCCCACTTTCCCAGATCCTGAGGGCCTCTCCCTGCCACCCACTGTCCTTCTGAGGGTGAGACACAACTGAAGTGAGCTGAGGACATGCTGGGCTCCAGCTTGGGAGCCAGGTTCCCCAGGCTGTGCTTGGGTAGGAGGCACTTCTGTGGGATGACCTTTGCTTAGGACACTCTGTACCTTGGCTCATATCATGCACTGGTGGCCTCAAGCCAGGAGGTTCACACAGAGACCTGCCTAGGGTCACATGGGAGAATTCTCTGGAAGTGGCTACTAAGACTCAGGTGCTGATGAACCACCCTATAATGTTTTGTATGAATTAACTCAGGCAATAATATAACCAGGTGAAGAGGAACTGTAATTTTTATTAAATAAGGAAATCAAGGCACAGAGAGGTCAAGGGATTACCAAACTTGCCTGAAGTTACCCAACTTGCAAGTAGTGGAGCCAGGATTCAAGTTCAGATGGTTTGGCCTTAGGCTTTTTACAAAATGCTCTCCAGCTTGATAACAAAGATAATGAGAAAAAGAGAGAAATGTCTCTCTCAGGACATAGTATCCTTGAAGCTTGCAAAACTTTTGTATACTTGACCTCTCTTGTTCCCTTCTGTTCAAAGAAGACAGAGTTCAGTGTTCCCATTTACAGAGGAGAAATGAAGGCCAGAGGAGCAGGGTGATTTACCCTAGAGCAAGTTAGTTATAGGGAATGGGCTGGGGTGGGGGAGGCCTCAGGCTTGACACCCAGGACTGGCCCTCCCCTGGATCCCTGCCAGGCTGTGCACACTGAGCTCCATGTCCCCTGAAGATTGTTGGTTGTATTGGACTTGCAGGCCCTCCAGCCTGCATCTGCAGCCTGGCTCTGAGACAGTTTGGGGACAGAGTGTTTTCTGCTCACATTGCTGCATTCCCCATTAGTGCAGCCAAACAGCCCTATTTCTCCTGCAAGATAATTTTTCTATCTGCTCATAGCTTTCTCCCTGGCAGAAAGCTTGCAAGAGGCTGGAAGAGGGGGTTTCAGCCAAGCCTGGAATGTCACACTGGTTCAGGAATCAGGGATCCATAGAATCTCCCTTACCATGTTGCCCCAGTGAGCATTTATTCCATTCTGCTTTATAGCAGAGCAGTGGCCCTCTGTCTGTCTGTCTGCTTCCTAGCCAGACTGTGAGCTTCTCGAGAGCAGAGGTCATATGTAAAGATTAGCTTTTTAAAAATTACATTATTATTATTATTATTATTATTATTATTATTATTATTATTATTATTATTTTATATATTTGGTTGTTGCAGGGTCTCATTATGTAGCTTGGACATGTGGTGATCCACCTGCTTTCAGCCTCTCCAGCGCTGGGATTACAGATGTGCGCCACTACACCTGGACTCTGGCCAGCTCAGCCTGCCCTGGGGGAGGGCCTGGCACAGCTTGTGTTACCAAGGATCAACCTTGGTCCCTGCACTTGCCTAAGCTTGCCTAAGAATGCACTTTAGTCCACTGAGCTATCTTGCCAGCCCCTAAAGATCAGCTCTTGATAAATAGACAGCTCCCCAGTTCTGGAAACAAGACAGCTACATAAGGCAAAGATGGTGGTCGGGAGAGACTGAAGCTCAGTAAAGTAAGCCAGGGAGTGCTCAGTTCCTTTAGCTTCTGTCTCTAAGACCCCCGAGAAAGCTAGCAGAGACTCCTTGGCCTGGATGGCTGAATTAGAACAAAGAAGTGTGAGACTGAGACTCAGCTATTAGGCTGAGACTAGCCTGGGTAAGGAGTGAGAAGCTTGAACTTCTGCCTGTGTCTCTGCATGGGCTGTGGTGACCACTGGCACCAGGGATGTTTCTGTGGATGCCGTACTGCTAGGAAGTTCTTGGAAATACAGACTGTCCTTGGTGAGTACCTTAATTACTTTTCTTTCATTGCTGAAACAAAATGCTCAACACCCGAAGTTAAAGGGGGAAAAGTTTATTTAGCTCACAATTTGTAGAGGTTTCAGCTCATAATTGGCTGGCTCCAGGGCAGGGGGGAACATGGCAGAGGGGCAACAGAGGGAAGACAGACATGCTTCATTGTCTTCTATGGCAGTAGAGGGCAGCAAAGCAATGAGAGAGAGAGAGAGAGAGAGAGAGAGAGAGAGAGAGAGAGAGAGAGAGAACAGAGAGAGAAGAGGAGAAGAGAACAACAAAACAGAACAGAATAGAATTTTATGCTAGGGAAGAAGTGGGGTCATTGCTGTGACATCTGTCTATGTGGCTCAAGAGCCTTTGGAACTGCCTTGTGGGAAGAGTTAGAGTTAGGAAAGATTCAGAGATGCTGGCCAAAAAAGTAGAGCTGGAATACCTGAGGCTGTACTCTGTGGGATTCTGGTCAGAAATCAAAAGACCAGAAAGCCTGTGATGACCAGGCCTAGGAAGCTTTCTGATGGGAAGAAACCGTGGCTGCTAGACTCCAAGCAATGTGTGTTATAACTTAGCAGAAATTTATCTGCATTTTGCTCATGTCCCAAGATTTTGCCTGAGATGGAGACTAAGGGTGGCAGATACCTTTAATTAATCTGGCAGAATTTAAAGGTTTGAATGTTGAAGAAATGGCATGGCTACTGTTGGGGGCCTTTAGCCAGATTTATGTTGAGAATCGAGAGTAAAGGGACCAGTAAAATGATTCAGAGCTTCACGAGTTTGACTAGAAAGAAAGCTTCAGTAAAGTTGTGGACTGTAAAGATAGAGCATAGGAAATCTTGCTTGCTGAGAAGAAATAGAATAGACAAGATGGTCTGAAGGCATGATGAGAAGCATCAGCACTCCACCATTTGCAGTCTCAAAATTGCAAAAGTGAGAGACTTTGCTTTGAGAAGAAAGCCCCGGAACACCACATTCCAGAATGGTGAAGGCCTAGAGAATTTGTTCCTTGGAATTGGATTCAGGGTGGTGAGCAATCTAAGCCTCAGTCCCTATAGCCATTAGAGAGGGAAGCCTAGTTAATGCTCCTGCTGACAGCAGAGCTGAGCATCATCCACAGCTGCTTTAGGTGCATGCAAAATGGAAGAGCAGTGGGATCAGCAAGGCTTTCATCCAGACTTCAGTAGACCTAGGAGGCCAGGCAGCACGCTGCTGAGAAGGCAGTATTTGAAGCTGTGAGTGTGAAGCCAATGGTGAGGTAGAGATCGCAGAAGCTTGGAGACAGCAGTAATGTGGAGCATCTGAAGAAAACTGCAGCGGGGGCGGGGGAGCATCAGAGGAGCCTCTAGAAAGAAGCCATGGGTGTTAAAACCATAGGAAGTACTGTAGAGGTGGAGCTGCCCAAGCCCTTTGGAGTTCACATCTTGCCACAGATTGCCTCTATGCTGCATGTGGAACAATAGGACTTAATATTTGACTTTGCTCCAGCTCTAATCCCCAAACACACTATAAGTTTTCTGTAATTGTTATAATTTTACCTCAAATTCAGAAGCTTAAAAGAATAGAAATTGATTCCCTCTAGAGGCCAGAAGTTCAAGATCAGAGTGTTGACTAGGTCACACTTCCTCCCCAGGCTCCAGGAAACAATCCTTTGTCATCTCTTCTAGCTTCTGGTGACTTCTTTGGCAATCTTTGGCTTCTTGGATTATGGACACCGCACTACAGTCTTTGTTTCCAACTTAAAATTGCCTTTCCTCTGTTCCTCTGTATGCTTTCCTTTGTGTGTCCCTCTGATGACATTTGTCATTGGATTAAGATAAAACCAATCTCTATCGCAAGATTATTAATTTTATTTGCAAAGACTTCTTGTTGAAGGGATCACCGTCAACCTGCTTCATACCTGTTCTCTAACTGCTCTGAGGATAGGGCCCAAGATTTGGGAAAAGTATATAGAGACTGGCCCAGCCTGGGGGACACAGGAATGACATTTCAGCCAAGGATAAAGAGAGAATAAATTAGAAGGGGGAGAGAATTATATTCTAGACAGAGGGAATCATAGGCAGGAGGGCCCTGAGGTGACAAGGGGCAATGCCTGCCGTGATCAGAAAGATACATGTGGCTTAAGTGTGGAAACAAAAGTGAGAGAATGGGCTGGGATGGGGCAGGTGACAGCAGGCACAAGTGTCTGCAGAAGTTTGGAATGCTAAAGATGGTGTTGGCCTTGGGGCTGCCTGGGATTCCACACTCTGGGCCTGATGTTCCTGCATTGAACCTTAGTGATCTCAGGATACAGCATGAGCCTGGGCCCAGACTTCATTTTGTCTTTATTGTGTGGCCTTTGAGTAGTTACTTTACTGTTTTCATCTTTATTACTTCATTTGTGGAACAAGGATGATCATGCCCACCCTGGTTGGCTATCATGAGGATAATATTAGATTAGAGAACAGTTTCTCCATTCTGTGTAGCTCTAAGCACCTGCATTCATGGGATCCTATGCAAGACCCTGGGAGCTGAGTGCTATTATTAGCTACATTTTACAAATGAGGAAAATTAGGCTGAGAAGGTAAGTGATTTTCCCAGGATCACAAACCACCAAATGGCACGCCCAGATTCAAACCCAAGTAGTCCAGCTCGAGCAGGTACTACTTGCTGGTACTTAACTACCAAGCCATACTGTCTCCTTGATAACCTGGCACAGGGCCCAGCAGTGCCCATGGTGACCCCTCCAGAAACAATTCTCTTTCCTCCTCTCTTTCACTATTTAAGTATTAAGGTTCTCCAGGAATGGTTACTGAACAAAGTGTGGTAGCATAATTTAGGATCCCCTGAGCCAGCCTTATGGCCTCCTTATATCATGCACAGCTAAGATAGGCAGAAATATTCATAGTTTCGGTCACCGTTGCAAGATAACTGAGTGACCTCTAAACTGCACCTTTAATGATCTTGGACACAATCAGATCTTTTCTAAAAATACTGCTGCAGCTTTTCTATAGGCATCAGTAAAACTCCTGGTAAGTAAGAATAAGGGTCCTATCATGAAAGCCAACAATTTTAGATATCAAGATGGCTATTTTCAGGTATGGAGTGATTATATATGGTTAACTCCAACTATAGGACAACTGAGTAGGAAGGCGTCTTACGTTAGGAACAAAGAAGTCCCTTCTATTCTCATTGGTTCTCTATTAAATACTTGGGATAGAACTGCCCCCCCCCAGCAATATATACACACTGATTTTACAGATTGAAAATTGATTTTCAACAGACTGGCTTGGTCATCCTAGAATTAGATGAGAGGCCCCCAATGACATTCATTGATCCTGAGGAACCAATTTATAGTCCTGGTTACACCCTGGATGGATAGGGAAATGTACAGAGATTTGTATGGTTACAAGTCAGGAGTGTCACAAACATCAAAAAACCTGTATACTTATTCTACAACATTGGTGGTCTAGAAGTGTATTTCATTAGTGTGATCATTTGGCTTCTATCTTTGTCTCTTTTCTAGGATTAGAAGATGTCATGCAACACACTGAGGCCTTGACCAACTACACTCATCAAGTCTTAAATGACACCTTGACTGTCTCTCTCTTAAATGAAGTAAAATTAATGAAGCAAGCTGTCCTCCAAAATCCAATGGCTTTAGACATCTTGACAGCAGCACACAGGAGTACTTGTGTAATTATAAAGCTGAGTGTGATATA
>PVKN010024597.1:0-14399 GCA_004027915.1 Capromys pilorides
CAGAGAATCCAGGTATGAGCATGGATTGCACAGAAATGTCCTGCATGAATCCAGCTAAAGACCTAGAGTCCATCACAGTGGGCCAGCTGAGGGTGTGACTTAGTCCAGGTGTGAGTGCTCGCACCTGTAACCCCAGTGCTGGGGAGACTGAAAACAAGAGGATCACCAGGAGTCCCAGCTGCATATTGAGAATCTGTAACAACCAAATAAATTTAATAATAATAATAATAATAATAATAATAATAATAATAATAATATATTTTTAAAAATAGCAGATGCATTTTATTTGCCACTTGCATTTCTTCCTGACATGGACGTGGCTGTTCTCACTGTCTGGAGAACAGCTTGGGCTTGGCTGTTGCTGAGGACAGTTGTGATACCTTTTAGGACAGCTTGGGTTCTTCCCTTGAGCATTGCATCTTGGCTCCAGCACAGATCGTTCTTACTTCTGCCACTGACTCTTGGGCCTCTCCAGATCAAATCCACGGAACAGACTCACACGACACATTGTTTTGATTGCTTAGTCTCCAGCTGGACTTATAGTTACCATTGTGATACCACATTTTTTTATCCATGCCTCAGTTGATGGGCATTTTGGGTTATTCCCAAAATTTAGCTATGATAAATTGTGCTGCTATAAACACAGGTGCACAGATATTGCGATGATACGATGTTTTCAGTTCTTCCAGAAAAAGAAAAATCAGAAGGGGAAGAGCTGAGTTCAATGGTATCTCTAATCCTAACTCGAATGATTATACAGCTGATTTCTCCTGGTGTATTGAAGGAAGCAGTTAATGCTTCAATTTTTTTCTCTCTCTTAATTTTTTTTTTATAATTTTGGACCAATTTTATATATTAGTAATCTGAACATCTCATTTGAAGACAACAATAAACATTATAACAATCATTGTTGGATTCCTATGATTTTAGTGAAATTCTGTATGGTTTCTACTTTTTTTTTTTTTTACTATCTCTTTAATAAAGTAAATAGGAAAACCAGAGTGAAGAGCTTTTTCAGGAGACAGAACAGAGCACCATTTTCCCTTTCCCCAACCAGGAAGCAATGCTCAAAGAGCTTCCCCAAAGTGAACCACATCTATACTCAGCAACAACAAGATTCTGAGTTCTTTCAATAATAAGAACAGCCAAGCCTTATCAGGAAAGCCAGCATGACAAGCTTCTTCAGGAGAAGCAACATCCCTCTTCTACTCCAGTCCTCCTTTTTATTTTCTTGGCAACAATCCTCAGGTGGGCCCTCATGCCCAGCACTTCACTGATTTATTTCAGCTGCATGTTGCTAGCAGCCCACCAGTTGTGAATGCACCACGTCTGTTTTTCAATTTGAAAAGAATCTGATTTTATGCTTACCTGTTCTGCTACCTTTTCTTCACTTCAAAATAGTCACTGAGCTACTATTAGTTTTAATGATAATCTTTGTGGGTTTTGTTGTAATTATAGGTATCTGTTCATTTCCTCACTTTTCCTTTGAGTAAAAGCACATTTTGTTCTTACCATTTATTTTATCTAATTAGTTTGATTTTTATGATATTAGGGGTCAAAGTCAAGGTTTCACCTATGCTAGGCAAGCACTCTATCAGTGAACTACACACATAGTTTTAAAACTATCTTCTGTTCTTAAAATAGACCAAGGTGTTGCAATTTAAAGTGCACATATGTACTGATACTGTCCTAAGACCAGCATGGCCTCATTTGTCCTGCTAACAGTAAAGGTTTGATCATATATGATATTAGGATATTGAATATCCATATTTTCACATCTCGTGGGGACATTCATAAACTAAGTCAGATGAGAAGATGAGAATCATAAGAAGGACATATTCATTTTATGGGGCTATGGGAGCAAATTATCAGACATAAAAAATTAAAAAAATATAAAACATATTTGTTGTCTTGTTTCTGGAGAACTAAGGCCAGTGAAGGTGCTACTAGGTTTGCTTCCTCCTGAAGATGCTAGGCGGGGTTCTGCTCCTAGTTTTCATCTCGATCTTGTTGTCCCCCTTAGTTCCTATCTTCTTTGTCTACAGCTGCGTCACTCACTCCTCTGCTTCCATTGTCCTGTGACTTTCTCCACTATGCCTCTCTTTGAATCTTTGAGCATCTTTTTTGCCTCCTATAAATCCATTTATCACTAGATTTGGAGTTTACTGTAAATGCAAAATGATCCATCTCAAGAAGCTTAACTTAGCAACATGTACATAATTTTTTTAGTTCTTCAAATAACTCACAGTCTTAGCTATCTTTCCATTCCTGGACACAATACCTGACACCCAGAGCTTGCAGTAAAAAAAGTTCAATTTGGTTCACAATTTCAAAGGATTTACTCCGTAGGTGGCTGACTTCAAGGCTAGGAGGGGATGCTAGAAGCATCTGTTGGAGAATAGCTGTTCACATCATGGCAGGCAGAAAGCAGAGAAGGATCTGGAGATGTGGATACGCCCTTCCAGGCCATGTTTTCAGAGACCCATTACTTACCAGGCCTCATCCCCAACCAGCACAAACTCTTCCTTAAACTTCTCACATTTCTTCCCCTCCATCAAATGCTGCTACCCAAACAAATGCTTCTTCGCTTCACTTCTAATGACTCTTTTGATTATTTTGCCAGGAAAAAGGATCCCTGCTGATGCAATTAGTGTGCACACAACATAAGCAACCAAGGTTGAGTTGATATTCAGTTATTTCAGCTCCAACTGAATCTTTGCCTCCTTCCATGTCTGTAATCAAGGCACAGTAATAATCTTCAGACTCCGTGGTTGAGCTTGTGTCTCCTGAAAATATTGATTGCTTTGGTTTCTTTGACTTCACTTTCCTTGTCTAATAACCAATGCTGATGGCTTACTTTTCTCTAAAACAATAGAATCTCCTTTAGCCAATAGTGAGAAACCCAGTAGTTTTAAGCACAAAGATAAATGAAAGAACAACTGTTAGCTTGTGATTGAAAATGCTTGTGTGAAAGAACAAGAATAATGTTGTTGACATATAAAAGTGAAGCCTCAACACTCATATATCTATCTATACATATCAAACATTGGGCTGGGGAGATAGCTCAGTAGTGTAAGAGCCTTCCTGGCAAACACAAGGTCGGGAATTTGATTCCAAGTACTGTATGTCATGCTGTCCCCAAAACCCTGGGCTTGCCATACTGGCCCCAAAACCAGGGTGGTGGTGCACTCCTATAATCTCATCTCTGAGTGGCTAAGACAAGAGGATCACTACAAATCAAAGCTGTGCAGCAAAACCCTGCACCAAATAAATAAATATTATGTATACTACTTTCTCTTACTTTAATGAAAATAAAATTTTGTACCAATAATTAGAAAAAATATCATGTCTACAACCTGTGTGCTGTATAACTACTAGGAGGACAATAATATATATTGTATCAAATACTGCAAAAAAGTACTACTAACGTGTTTGGAAACTGAGACATTGTTATTTCTTATTAAATGCAATAAAAAATAAAATAAATTTATATACATATATATATATATTCACTATATATATATATAGTGAATAAGCAAAGTCACCTGAAATTATATGTTGCAGTCCTTTGTTGTAGGTCGTGTGTTGGTGCCAAAAGAAACAACGAGAAGACCCAATGAAGGTAGCTCAGAGGACTCACTGAAATCTGTCTCTCTTGAAGCGAGCCCAGAACCTCAGAAGCATGTTCCTTTTATTTAGGTCATACAATAGAAGGATTATAGGGAGGAGAGGAGATAATCACCAATGTCTCAAGTAAGGGCGGAGACATCAATCAAGATAAGCTATTACACCAATGCCTCAAGTATCAGTCAGGATAATCTATTACCACCTTTTTAAATCCTCGTTTTCTGAAATCCCCAAGTAACAGATTACAACCCACCCTAAGCTTTGTTTATTGTTCTTCGCTTCTTTAAGATGCTAGTTTCTTATCTCTACAGTCCTTATTTTCATGATTGTTTCCATAAGCTTCAGTGAGAACTCAGGGTTTGTTTTACTTAGTGTTGTTAATTTCAGATCTTTTATTTACTGTTTACAAACTCATATCTTAGATGTACTTAGAATGCCATTTTAACTTCATGGTTTATATTTGGTAGTGTAGTAATTAAAAATGTCTAATTTCAAGTAGAAAACATGTAATATATGAGAGAACTTAATGATTTGTTATTCTGCACAAAATTCCTCCATCAAAGTAAAAATGTAGAAGTAGAATAATTTTCAAATGTAATTGTTTATTAATTTAATAAGTAAGAAATCAAATATTCAATTCATATGTAGCTTGTCTCATGGGTAAGAGAATTGTAACTTTTACTGGCTATCATATTTCATTTGCTCTCTCAGGCTCTGCAAGAAAGAACAGGAAGAGACTGGTAATTGAATGAAAATCGGCAGATCTAATTTCCTTCCAAGTCGTTGGAAGTACTATGTGGCCATAGCCCTGGAGTTGACTTGGCCAATAAGGATTTCAATGAATCTTCCTTAACTTCCACCAAGTAATATGATATTACATATTACATTAATGCCTAGTGAAGGCTTAGTTAATGACAAAAAGTAAAAGGAAAACTATAATGTGAAGGAGTATGAGATGGAAAAGTGAGTGTGTTCACAAAGTCAGGGACATAGAAAAGCACAGACCGTAAGGCAGGGGAGAGATTCATCCCATTTGAATGGAATAAACTTAGGACTTAGTGACTGAGATTTTAAAGTATTCTAGTTATCTGGAAATTACATTATTTTATTTTATCTTAACTTACCCTGTTATAATACAATTTACATACAGTAGAATATACTATGAACAAAACGATACACACATATAACTAGCACTTTACCCCAAACTATTTGATAATGAAAACTATTTCTGTCACCCCTGAAAAATTCCTGATGATTCTTCAGAGATGGTGCAGTGAGCTCCAGACCCTAAAATACTGATCTACAGGTTTCTATCATTCAGTATTAGCTGTGCTCATTCTAGATTTTTACATAAATGGAATCATACAGTGATGAGTAATTTTGTTTGGCTTTTTGCTTCAGCACATTGTTTTGTGATGTAGCTGTGTCGTTTCTATAAGGCATAAGTTTTTCTATATTTTCCTTCATTCTTGGGCACATGCTACTAAATCAAGTCAGAAGCATTGTTTAACTGGCTATTGATTAGTGTTTCAGATAATGCAGTGCTCAGCTATCTAAATGAGGATTAAATGAAAGTAGTGAAAAATCTACATCATCTTTAGATCACATCTCATTGCATTTTTCACACAGTTCTCACATTTCTATTTTTGAGAAATAAAAACTAGCTGTGAATCTGCATCATCAGTCACGTAGTATTTAATATTTAATTTTTAACATATATCTTATTTTATGTTTTAGATCTGTGATAGTACAATAACCATCAAGGATTTGAATTCATACATATCATGTTTTCAATGAACTAAAGGAATGCCTTTATACTCATAAAAATATAGTATGAAGACATAAAACCTTGCACAACCAGATGTGTAAATATGTATAAAGTCTCTTAAATGTGCTATTATTTTCACCACTGCTCCGCCTTAACCACTTATGAAAGTAGCTTACATGCAAACAATGAATAAAGATTGTCTTGTTACCTTGTACTTCCTCCAAGCCTCTTCAAATGTCAGAATACAGCAATTCTATTCTCTTCTTGAAAATAATCTAATTTTCATCTTGTGAGCTCTTGTACCCAGCAATTCCCAGAAGAAAAATTCAGTCTCAGAGTATTGGAATTTTCACCAATACTTTTCCTCAGTGAATCTATAGGTTCCAAAAGAGCACTCAGAAAACAGAGTCCAGGGGACAATAGACCATGACCATCTGAGAGAGAGATAGTCTGCCAGTTTCTTTGGACCCAAACTCTTTAGTCCCAGGGGATCTGAACTGCAAAGACAGGCAGGCTGCCAAGTGGTTCTTAAACTTTATGCACAGAGAGTAGAGGTTTGAAGTTGAAGAAATGTGGATTAAAATCCTTGATCTCCTTTGAAGATGTGTTTCACTTGGCAGAATTCCTGTGTTTTCTGTGCTTCCCTGTCCTCAACTGAGAAGGAGGTGAGAGTCCCTGCCCCACATGTTTGATGTGAGTAGCAAGTGAAGACATATCTTGTTTGCCATAGAACTTTGGATTTGGATTCTTAATTAGGTCACAAACTGTACTGAACATAAACATTGTTACAGAAATGGCAAATAAAATTCTCTCAAGATGTAAATATCCATACCTTTTTACTATGTTAGGACACTCACTGCTTTTGGATCACACCCACAACCACCAAGGCTTGCAAACAAATCAGAGCTTAGTGAAGTGAAAGTGACCAACTGGTTCCCTATGTTCATGAGAACTGACATTTGCTTGATACAATATGAAGCACTCGGGTCCTTCAAAAGATGACCCTAAGCCTCTAGAACTACTCACAGGTAAGTAGTGATTAAAGTTTCAAATATCAAAGACACTTTTATGGTTTTACATTTATAGTCTTCTTGCTACCTGGCTGAGACCCACTTTGTCAATATATTAGATCTCAGATCTACTGGAGCATAACCTATCCCATTTTGAAAGGCTAGAGCTTACTCTAACATGTGGATGGGAGGTGAGGAGATTATCATGCTTCTTCTGATATCAGGCTAAGGAGACACATATTTCACTTTAATTTTATTATAGATCAGTGCTTGTTTACATACAGTTCACATTTTAGTTTCTTTTGTGTCTTTTAAAGATTTTGATTTCTTTTTTTGATTTCCAAAGTATCATAAATTCAGGGTCCAGGCATGCACATTTTGAAAATTATTGTATATGTCCATGTAAAGCACACCCTTGACTAAAACCAACTGAGTCGATGTTTGTCAAGGATACTTAGAAGGAAAATTCTGGTTACTGTTTTACTCAGAATCTTTCATGATACTTACTTTACTCTGTGAATATAGTGAGAAAATATTTATTTCAAATTCCATGTCATTGTCATCATTTTGGCTTTATAATGGCAAGTGGAAACATGAACATGACACACAGGATTTGGAGGAAGTCTATTTACATAGATGGACACTGATCAAGACCATTCCCGGAGTATCAGGCCCCAATCTCTGGTGGTCTAGGGCTTATACAGGAAAAGCAAGCAGGAAGTACAGAAGCAGAACAGCTGATCAGTTGGGAACTGGTCCATGCAATGTGCATGATAGCACGTAGCTATGTAGCACAGTGACCAGATGCTGTTTCTGAGACCAGATGCAAGCACAGCTAAAACAAGAACTACTACCTGGGCAAAAAGAGCTGAACTGTACTGGCTGCAGAGGGCATTTTCATCTACACTCCTGATTAACAATATAAAGCGAGACAAAAGAAGTCATGGCACTGAAAAATCAGAGAAAGAAAGCATTACTAGTAGCTCCCATACCCTGGAGGGTTGATGTAGTCTGGAACCCAGTTAACTATAGGGCTGCAGGCACTGTAACAGCAGAAGTTTAATAAATTTCCCTGAGGAAGGTGGGTATGAGGCTCATGATCATGAAGAAAGGGAAAAAGAAAAGAAATGGACTGCATGTGATTCGCAGGCTAAGTGACTAAGTTTTCTCATGCTTTTAAAATTATGTATCTAATGAGAAATAAAAAAGCCAAAAACTGACTACAGCATTTATAGATTTGGATCAACAATTGGTAGCTACTCAAAGCCATCTGTTTTATTTATAGAGACATAGTCTATAAATTATACACAGACACACACTTATATACCTCTCATGCATGCAAGAAATATTTATGTGGATAAATATATAGCATGAGCTTGAGAAAGCATCTCTTGGAAGATGGCCACTTCCAGAAGTTCAGAGGCCTGAAAGATGACTTCCAGATTGAATGAGTCTTAGCGAGAAATGGTTCAACAATTTATTGCACTGAAGTTGACATACATCTGTTGCACATGTTTGGGACACACAATTTTATAAGTCTGAACCTGTCACCACAAATGAAATAATGAGCTTATTTATTCCCTTCAAATGTTTCCTTTGCTGGTGTATAATCCCTATGTCTCAGCCCCGCTTTTCGAGCAAGCGTGGACTTCATTTCTGTCAATATTTGCTTCATTTTCCTCACATTGTACATACACATGCACATACCATGAATACTCTCTTTCGCTCACCTTCTTTCATTCAAGATAATTCTTCTGAGGCTCGTTTGTATAGAGGTATTAATATTTCATTCATGTATGTGAGTGGTATGCAAATGAATATACTACACTCAGAAATTGGCTGGCATTGGAGCTATCTCCAGGTTTGGCTGCTCAAAAGAAATCTGCCATGAGCTTTTGAGTGTAAATCAGCATCTGGGCATGCTCTGCTTTGTTCCTGGATAAATAGTGAGCAGTACAATGGATGGACCAGTAGACTGAGCACTCCTACGATGTTCTAAGAACTGCCAGTCTTCTAGGATGTACTGTTTCCCATTCCCACTACAAGCTGTGAGAGTACTACATGATCAACATTCTCACCATCACTTGGTACGCCAGTGTTAATTTTAGCAAAGGTTGTATTGTCTTCATAGTGATATCCCATCAATTATCATCATCATTATTATTATTTTATTATTTTGGTAATTTTTTAATTATTATTTTGAGGACCTTACACTTTCCAGGCAGACATTGTGCCCCTGTGCTATATCCCAACCCTAGCATCACATGATTGTTCTAACTTCCATTTCTATGGTAACAAGGATGGACTTGTCAGCTGCCTGCTTACTCTCCATGAGCCTCCTTCGGTGGGATATCTGTTAATGCTGTTTAATGCATTTTAAGATATTTATTTTCTTATTACATAATAATAATTTGTTAGTATTCCTTTTAAAAAGTTGTATGCCAGATATGTGACTTGCAAATATTCCTGCAAATATATTGCCTTTTGAAGAAAAAGAATTTTTAATTCGTAATAAAGTCCTGTTTTCTTTACAATTCAAGACTCCAGCTTGCTAGTATAGCTGAGGAATCTTCACCAAATCCAAGATTATGAAGCTCTTTTCTACTGTGCCTATTTTCTGGAAGATTTATGTTGTAGTTTAAACTTAGGCATTTAACCTACTTTGAGCTAATATTTAATGCTATGTCTGCTGTGAAATAAAGTTCAGGTTGTATATGAATATATAATTGTTCTTGCATAATAATTTTGTCAAAAAAATAATCTTTATCTCTTACATTATTATTAGTAGTGGTATTAGTATTACTTATTTTTAGTATAGACTTTACAGGGTCTCACTATGTAGATCGGACTCATAGTGATTCTCCTGTTTTCAGGCTCTCAAGTGCTGGGATTACAGGCATGTATCACCACACCTTGTCTCAGTTGTGATCTCAGTGTGGTGTTCCAGGGGTAGGGTGGGGATTGAACCCTGGTCCCTGATTACCAAGCATATATGCATTATACCAAAATTAGTGTGTGCCCTACTTTTGGTTAAAAGAATTTCTGAAACATTGTAGATAAATTTTGCCTTCCCTCAAGTCCCAGCCAATGTTACAGTGCAAGGTAAGAATTGAAATGTCAAGAGCTAAACTAACTAAATTTGATTTGAGACTTATTTCAAGTCTGCAGTCAAGTTAAATGACCCAAATTGACCTACACAAATTTCTATGGTCTACACTTTTTATAATTTAATTAATGATAATTATTTATTATTTTGAATACAAGATGTAACCTGTCTACAGACAATGTCTATGCTATTAAATTCTTTTTTCAGGGATAGATTGCTAATTTAGGGTCACTGGTCAGTAAAGACAAAATGTTAAAGCATTATAGAGAGGACGTCTTCCTCTTAAATCTATTTACTCCAAGCATTAATCTGCATATGCAGTACACAGAACTAACGGTTGGAGGTTTTCCTGTGTTCATTCCATTTTGCAATAACAAAGTATATGATATATGCCGTTTCTGGCACAAGCATTTGAAAGCCTTGCTCACTGTGTTACATCTTTCTATTACCAAAAAGTTCATGCACCCTCTGGAGAGGGGAGGTGATATTTAAAGTGAAGTGCTATGATATTTTTCAAGTTTTACTTTATGAATGTATGAAGACAATTTAATGCTACTCTTCCTTTGGACACAAATGGAATCATCCAAAATACACACTTTGGATCAAAAATAAAAGGAGAGGAGCCACTATCCCTGATAGGACTTTAATGATCACGACCATCAGTGCTAGAAAATTAGCTTTTGTATTAAAGAGCTCCCTGTTTCCTCAGAAATCAAACCCATACACACACACACACACACACACACACACACACACACACACACACATGCACGCCCATGTATACATGCATATATCCACACCACTTGCAGTATACACTATAAAATGAACAAAGTTAAATATTCATTAACTCTGTTTTACCAAAAAGTAAAGCCACCTGTACACTCTTACAGTTTACCAGGTCTGCATGAAGAAGTGGGGGCTGGCCAAATGGCTCAGCAAATTAAAGCATGCCTTCAAGCAGGGACAGGGACAGGGTCTGGAGGTTCTATCTCTGGGCCTGCCTTGCCCACCCTACCCCTGAGATGAGCTGAGGTGGCAACTGAGACTGGGTGTGGTGGCACATGACTGTAATCCCAGCTCTTGGGAGGCTGTAAATAGGCAGATCACTATGAGTTCTATTTAGTAAGGAGACCCTGAACACCCTATAGGCTTTTCTCTATAGTACAAAAATAAAGAAAGAAAATAAATGGGGCCGGGGAGTAGGTCAGTAGAATAAGTGCTTGCTTGGCCAGCGCAAGGAACTGAGTTCAATCCCTGGTTCCACAAAAACAAAACAAAACAACAACAAAAATCAAGAAAATAAAGAAGTGGTGTCACCTGAAGTTCCTCTCAATTAAACATTATTTTCTGTTGCTCCCTTATACACCCTTCTCTCCTAACTTCACCAAGCTGGGGCTGGTAACTTATTTCTCCCCACTAACAGTAGCACACATCCATTATTTTTTCTGTTGCAGTATGATTCTCATTTGTTTTCTTCATACTCTGAGGGAACACCTACAAGCAAGATTTGTACTTCACAGAGACTATGTAGCTGATTCATGGTGTCTTTCGTCTCCAAATAATTATGATGAGACATTGGGACCATTATGTTGCAATGGTGAAGTAGAGAGATTAACACAACATAGACAGTGAGAACATTTGTACCTCAGGGCTTCCTGATTATGAGAATGTGTAATGACTCAATGGAATCCCAAGTATATGGCTATGTGGAGATCTCCATAACGTGCTGCAGAGGTAACCTCCTGGTAGAGACTGTCGAAAGAGGAGTGTGGTTTTTCACTGCTCTGTCAGTGCCTTTGCTTGTAAATTGCCCCGTTAATACTTTACATAACTTCTTGTGCTAACGGTACTCACTGCCCTGTACCACGTCTCCCACGCATAGACGGTTGTGCCTGGCACATAGTAGGTAATCACTATCAAGGTGTGTTGCATAAACAGGGACAGTTGTGAAGAATCAACAATTCCAAATTGATTTTTCAAGGTAATTATTCTATCAGTTAGCAAATGTGAGTAAATGGTTACGAATAGGTTGCTTTTTGAGCTTGATTTCCATGATAATGAAAATTATGTAATTTCTTATTTCAAATCAAATCATGCAATTTAAATTTGATAATTGCTGAAGTATTTACCATGATTTGGGCCTATGTGTGGAAATGAACGCCTATAATCTCAGTTCATCAGGAGCTTGAAGCTAGAAGAAGATTACTATGTTCAAATCCAGCATAGAAAACTCATCAACAATGTGCAATAATAATGATAATAATAATAATAATAATAATAATAATAGTAATAATGTGTAAAAAAAGCCTTGGAATTTGTTTGAATATTTGCAGAGCCTGTAGAAAGCCTGAGTTTAATTCTCAGTGCTGAAATAAAATTGAAGACAAAATAATAACTTGTCACTGATGCAATTGAAATTTTTTAGTGTGTTTAGAACAGAGTCCACAGGACTACACGGATGTGACTCGTAGTAATCTTCTTGTTTTCAGGATGCTAAGCACTGGGATTGCAGGCATGTGCCACAACCCCTGGCCTCAGTCTCCATTGCAGTGTGCCCCGGTGTGGGGCCAGCACAGCCAGCCAGGGATCAAACTTTCCCATCACTATATCTGCCTAAGCAGGTGCTCTAATCTGCTGAGCTATCTGGCCAGGCTGCAACTGAGAATTTTTGCAAATTAATAATTAATACAAAGTGTCAGAGTTCTGAGAATTCTTTGCCACACTTGACTAACATCAGACAGAAATTCAGTTATAAAGCAAGATTTCCAATTTAAATTGTGAATTTTGTTATCTCCTATACAGAAGATTCAGTATGAAACATCATCTCATTTAAGACAAAGATGAGAAAGCGACATATTGTTGTAATTATCATCATTATTATAGTTATGCATTGCCTTTTTCACAGAGTAAAGAGTCAAAAATGGCTGAACCTCCTTTTAGTAGTGAATATTAATTTTAAAGCAAACAGGCATTAAAGATTGTTCCAGAATGCCTACATTAAAAAGCATTATTAAATTAAAACTAATTTAAAGAAAAAATTCATTGATATCGAATGTAATAGATAATTATCTTGGTACGTCTTCAAAACTGAATATTTTTGAAATAACAGAAGAACCTCAACAGAAGAACCTCATTTTTCTGAAGGCAAAATAAGATGTTTGCATGATTTACTCAACCTCTAAACGTTTTTCTCTCATCTCACATAAAGAATCTGCTTCCAGAAATGTTTTTCAGTTGCCTGAGTCAATCTTCCTACCCCTGGTGGCGAAGGGCCAGACAGAAAAAAGTCTGGTAAATCTGTGCTTTGGGCTAGGGTTATCCAAGAGGAACGCACTGAGCCCTCATCGCACATCACACCAGGTCCAGTATAATTAGAACAAAGCTTCCAACACAACCCAGGCAACAGTGGTTGTAAAGGAATTCTTAGAAGACAGTAGGGTCTCTGCTTAGCTTTGCTCAGATACCTGAAATACATTGCCAACTCCTGTTGGAGGTGGAAGTACCCTGTGACTAAATGTTCTCCAAGGAGACACAGAGATGCTCCTCAGACGTGACCTTGGCCTGCTCCTGCCCCTGCCCTATTCACTGGCTGTGCTCTTTCACGTCTGTTTTTTCCTCTGAACACAGACCTTGGCAAGGTCCTTGTATTAGTTGCTCTTCTCTCATTGCTGGGACAAAGACCCCACACTCAGAATGAGGGAAGGAAAGATTTATTTAGCTCACAGTTCCTGGAGGCTTCAAGACACTGACCCCACTGTGTAGGATCTAGAGGAGGGGCTGGGGCGCTGCCATGTCCAAGATGATCTGCTCTGCTCCATTCCTCTGAGAGACTGCAGGCTTGGGATGGGGGGCAACCATGCTGTTAGTTTAACTGCTGGCACCCCCGGGCCCCGCTCCTTAAGCTCCGCCCTGGTTCTATGGCCTTGCCCCTCAACTCCTTGCTCCTCTTCTACCCTATGACCTACAAGAAAGAGGCTTTGGGGGACAACTAGATATAATCCATAACAGCCCACTACAGGAGATAACTGAACTCTAAGACCAAGGTGCTTGTCTGTGTGAGGTCTTGCCAGGGAAGACTGTCCTGGACACATGACCACGAGCTTGTGCCTCTAGCGCTATAATCAGTTGTGAATAGTCATCTACTGTCTCAGCCACTGATGTTTTGTTGCTTAATGTATTGTTATTGCCTGGGTACACCAAGCACTGCAAATATTTATGTAGAGAATGTGGAGTTACAATCCCCCACATCTACTTAGGAAATGTGTGGTCTCTCAAACTTTGAAAGCTTGTACTGTTTCACCTTTAAAGGAATAAGGGGCTGGCAAGATAGCTCAGTGGCTGCTTAGGCAAGCTTAGGCAAGCACAGGGACCAAAGTTCATCCCTAGCATCACATGTCATGCCAGCCTGGCCCCCAGGGTGGGCTGAGCACCAAAGAGTCCAGGCATAGTGGTGTACTTCTGTAACCCCAGGGCTAGGAGGCTGAAAACAGGAGGATTGCCACAAGTCCGAGCTGTGTAGTGAGACCACGTAACAACTGAACACATTAAAAGTAAAGTAAAAATAAAAGGGGGCAAAACAGTACCCCATATTCGTCTGAGACTGACAGTAATATGCAAGATGCTACAAAACAAAATATTCTAAATATTTAGTGCAGTGCCCAAAAACATACTTAGGAAATGAGAGCTATCATTAGATCAGTAATTAAGTACTTAATTAAAAATTATGATACAGAAATGTTTGTTTAAGGATGAGAAAGATATGTTTAAAAGAGAGAAAATAAATTTCTGAGTAACTCTGAAATACCAGTTTCTTAATAGCAGATGCACATTTTCAGATATAGTGTAACTTCAATGTAACTCAAACAGCAACTATGCCACCAAATTGCAT
>PVKN010024598.1:0-14394 GCA_004027915.1 Capromys pilorides
CTTATGATAAAATTGCTAAGAAAACAACTTAATGTAAATTATAAGAAATTTGGAAAAGGAAGCATATTGCCACAATATGGTATTCAGGCCAAGAAATATCACCCAGCACTTTTCTAACAATTTTTGGCTGCAGTGTTTTCTAAAACAGAAGTAATTTATGGTTTGAACTCCATTGCATGACACTGCACAAAAAAATATGATTCTCTGTGGTTTCTGATCTTGCATCTTTTGGATGTTTCTCCTCTAACAAGAGGAACCAGTGATCCAGTTGAGGGGAATTGGCACCTTTGTCATCTAACCATTGTTAGGGCTAACTGGTTTTATAGTGTAAAGATAACCTAGTCTCTACTTGCACATATTTAACTAAAAACTCTAGAAAGTCATTCCAATTGGTCCCTGTCTTGGGCCCCAGGATGTATCCACAAGCTATCCAGTGCCATCTCTGTAAACCTTTCAGTGGTGGATTAGCTAATGCTCAAGCTGAAGTGAACTAGTGTGGTTTGGGGGACCACCTAAGCACTGTTAACAATAGTTTAAAAGTAAAACTAGAGGGGAAGATGGTGCACTGTTGGTGCTCTTGGAAAAGAATGCTGGTGCACTGGTTTTTCTACTATGAACTCAGCTATTCTTGTTGGAGGAGCTCAGGCCCTTGCTGTCACTGTCACTGTCACTGTCACTAAGGAGGACTACAGGTCTCTTCAGGGGACCTCTGGTTCTTACCTTGAACATTGCTTCCTGGCTCCAGTTCTGATCCCTCAGCATGCTGGCAGAGATCCTTCATCCTGCTAATCAAGACTTTCTAGCTTCCCCCATTGACCTTTTGGCCTTTCCAGGGCAGATCCTTGGCACAGACTTGCATGAGACATTGTCGATGGCCCTTGGACTTTGACTGGTCTCATGGAGGACATTGCTATGGGCTCTAGGTCTTCAGCTGGATTCTTTGGGTCTCTAGTGTGTGAACAGATCTCCTGCACTCTTCTGCATATGACCACTTGGGTGAATATTATGAAAATAATACTAAGAATTATTCTCTGCGTTAAATCTATTCCCTTGCAAACTCTGACTAATGTACTCCCATTTGAAGAAGAATTGCCATTGTTTCACTGAGTCAAAATTGTGTTGCAGGCATTTGGTGGGAAATGGAGTGTGCCCTGTCATTTAATCCTCACACAATCCTGAAAATGGTGCGTCATTTTCACTGCAGAAAAGGAAAGGAGCACGCAGAGCAGTAATCCCTCCATCTTTACTTCCACCTGGGTGGATCTGAGAACAAATGCCGACTCTAAGGCATGCAGCTGCTTGGCATATGCTGCTTGTCTCTAAAGGTATCCCATGTGCTAGCTTGAGCTACAGAGCATTGCGTGGGGTGCACTCTTCCATGCAAGCTCACCCTCTTTCAGGACGGAGTCTTCAGCACATTTTTCTGGGCCTCTAGGAGCCCTACTGGACTGCAGTGTGGACTGAACACCAGAATTTCACAGCAGGACCACTGGCTCACTCCTCCAGAGCTGGATCTCCTCACTCACCAGACACTGGACCTGTAACATGCACTTTCTTTCCCAGGCATCAGTCTCCACCATCCAAAAACATTTATGGAAAAGTGTGGACACTAGTCTTTGTATGCAAATAGAGGATGAGAGAATACCCTATTCAGACAATGACAGCCTCTATATGGGAGGAAGCGGGATCCCACAGGCCCTTGTTTCCATCAGGGACTTGCAACCAGCAATGACAAACTTGCCATGGAGAACATCTTCAGCAGTGCTTGTGGGGGCAGCCAGGCACCCTAGGGAGGCTGCTGGTTGTGCCTTCCAACCCAAATGTTGATAATGGTGTTTCAGTATGTATTGGTTTTATGTTTGGGAATTTGCTTCTGTATTTTATCTTATTTTTTCAGAACAATCCTTATTTTTATAAATGGAGAAATTAAGACTTAAAGGGAAACTCTCACAATAGTTTCTTTTTCAGTAATGAGCAAGTGTTGGAACCCCCATTTTCATGGTAGAAGTGTGTGCCGCTGCTCTCTGTGATGTCAGAACTTGCTTCAGAAAACTTCCCAGAGGAGCAACAGCCATGATACCAGTTCAAGGTCAGCATCCCATGTCTTTCACAATGTGCTTGAGACAAGTCACTCCCAAAGCTGGCCTTCATTCTTTCCTGAAGATGACACTTCAATCTCAGCTTCTTTCCATAGAAGCATGTTCAAAGGACTGCATGTTCTACCAAGACAATGGTACTGCCAAAGAAGCAAAGCCATGTGTGAAGGAGAGCAGTGTCTCATATGAGGAACTCAGGGCAAAAGCTGTAGTCAACCAGGAGTCTACAAAGATGCTAAATGAAAGTGGAAACCAATCCCATGATTCTTTGAGGAAGAAAAACACTCCCTACTACTTTCCTTTTGCAAAGTAATAAGCTTTTCCTTAAAAGAGTTTCTATATTTTAGGCAACAGAATGGTTTTGAAGAAGCACATCAGCAATGGGTCCAGATACTCCTGGCATGAACTCTTCCCTGCCAAGGTTCTGCTGTGGCCTGAACCCAGTAGTTCTGCACTTCTGGGCCTCACTATAAATACCCCTGGAAATACTCAAGAGAGGGATGGCTAGGTCAAAGGAAAGCTCTACCTTTAACTTTCTGAGGACTATCTATACTAGTTTCTCTCTCTCTCTCTCTCTCTCTCTCTCTCTCTCTCTCTCTCTCTCTCTCGCTCTCTTTCTTTCTCTCTTTCTGTACTTAGGACAGGGTCTATAGGTTCTCACTACATAGATTGAACTCATAGTGATTCTCCTGTGTTCAGTCTTCCAAATGCTGGGATCATAGGTGTGCACCACCACACCCAGTCTCAATCACTGGCTCAGTATGCTCCAGGGGCAAGGCTGGCATGGCATATGGGGAATGGAACAACTGCTGATATGCTCTGCCTAAGCAGGAGCTTACTGATTTCCATAGTGACTGTACTAATTTAAACTCCCACCAACAATGTAAGAAGGCTCCTTTTCCCCAAAACCTCACCATTTTTTTCAGTTTTTGATCCTAGCTATTCTTATGGAATAAGATGGAATTTCTATGTTGTTTTGATTTGAATTTTGCTAATGACCAAGACTTGATGTCATGATATTATATTACAGTGATACTTTCTTATTGATGTATTTATTTTATGTATTTAGCACATGGTCTACAGAGTCAACAGGGTCTCACTATGGAGATGAGACTCGTAGTGATTCTCTTGTTTTCAGCCTCCCAAGCGCTGGGATTACAGGCACCTGTTACCATACCCAGTCTCATTTGCCTGTTAGAACACCAAGAGGGCAGAATATGCATGGCTATAGTGATAATTTCATATCCTATAAGTTGTGTTTGTGGTAGCAAAATTCACAACAGATAAATTATAGAAATAGCCTGTATGCTCATCTATAGATGAATGGACAAAGAAAATGATATTGTAGAGGTAGGAAATGACATAGATATAGTTAGAGTTAGAGGTAGAGGAAGAGATAGCAGAGTACTACTCATCCATAAAGATGAATCCACGTCATTGGATTGCAAAGAGACCATAATGCTAGGTAAAGTAATTCAGACGTAGAATGTTAAATATTACGTGAAATTTATTATATGAGAAAGACCAAGTACAAAGAATTTAAAAAGCAAAGTGAAGGACTACTAGTAAAAAAATGGGGAAGTGGAAATGGGAAAAGGAAGAGCTGGGGCTGTGGGGGTAGAAGAGAGCAAACGTTTTCACTATGGGACACACACATGGGGCAATTCCCCAGAACAACTCTAATCATTGTGTTTTGCACATACACACTAACTACTAAGAAGTTATTTGAAAAAGAAAAGAAATAGCTACAGAATAACTGGTCAGATCAGAGAGAACATGTGGTCCCAGCACAGAGCCTGCATTATTGCTGTTGTGCACAGTCACTGTTTCCACTGTGACTAGAACTATAAATTAAAGTTTAAAGTCAAAGGGATGTGGCAGTGTGGCTTCATCAAGGAAGACATTCTCCTATCTCTAGAGGTCATTTCGTTTGTTAAGGAAATAGTACTCCTAACAGATTCTTTGACTGCTGAGCCTGTCCCAGCAGGAATAGCAGCCTTTGTGGGTGGTACTGGAAACACACCGAGGGCAACGATGTGACAGGATGGAAGTGCCATGAGTGTCCTCGCTCTGTGCATGGAGTTAAAATGGAAACAGAGACTCATCTGTGGTTTTGTGCCTGTTGTGTTCTCCATCCTTGGGGAAGAGTGGAAAAACTGTCCAGCTCCTTTGCAACAAGCTTGCATGGTGTGCAAAACTGACTTTCAGCAGCACCACAGCTGGCCCAGAGGAAAGGACCCAACTTGGACAAAGACTCAGAATTAGAGAAGGGCAACCTAGGTTGGAAACTTCATAGGGTGTCACCTGCAGTGCCCAGCACTGCCCAACCAGCAAGCCTTGATTTTACCTCCCCTGTGCTAGTGCAGATTCCTAGAGAAATACTTGCACTGGGATTTAAGTGGATCCTAGCTAAGCAAGCCAGGAAAACATGGTCTGACCTAGATTTCCCAAGCAACCAAGAGGCCTGGAGTCAAGAGGACTAGAGTAACCAACATCCCTGGCATCAGATTCAGGTACTTAGAATCACAGCAGAGTGAAGGGGACCCTTATAGGCAAAACGCAGGAAGGGTTGTGCTTGGAGAATAATTCCCTAAAGTGACTTGTCCATAACTGCATGGAAGTGAATATTTTTATGCACTTAGGGGTTTTTCTAGAATTGACAAAATACAGAAAATTGTGTCTCATGTGGGTGTGATTTTTTTTTCTTGAGAGTGAAATATTTTTGGAAATTAATATCATGGTCTCTTCTATTAGAAGTCAAGTAGGCTGACAAGCTGCTTCTGAGAGTCTGGGGCCCATAGACAGCACAGCAAGTGATCATCTTGCTCAGAACACATCAGCATTCAGGATCAGCTGCCCATGCCAACTTTTTGAATTCTGTTCTCTGGCTTCATTAGTGGCCTCTTAAGCTGTAGTTCCTTGCTAAAGATGGCATTCTTCTTTTGCAAGCAAATGGACAAGGATGTGTAAGGAAACCACCTTATTTGAATCACACACCAATTTAGTCTTTTCAAGTAAATAAAATTAGTGGACTGATGTATTCTGTGTGGTCCCTGAACATAATTAAAGTCAGATATCACCCTGGAAGGAGTCACATTGCTGATGTCTTCCACCAGGGACTAAAGCAGACACAGTATAGCTGCAGAATCTTGGTTCTTCCCCATAGAGAAAAATGGGAAAACCATTTCACATCATGCTGGAAAAAAAATTGCTTTACATTTGTGATGTGAATACTCACCCAATTCTTCTTGTCATGTTCTTGACAGTTAGACTTCATCCATGTGATCTAACCTGTTTACCAACACACATCATGTGCTGGATACACACAATATTTCCTCCTGCCTTGCTGCCTTGTCCCCTTAGTTGATTGTGTGATCTCCTCTCTTCAAAGTCCCAGTCTTGGTAATTTTCACCATCCACCCATCTACCCATTCGGTCATCATTCTGTGCATCTTTCCACCCATGTATCCATCCATCTATTACTTTGAAATAGATTTCACAATGAAGTAAGGTGTCATAAGTATATTTGAATCTATTAGACAGATTCTGCCATTAATTTGTTCTTTGATCCTGCTTTTGGATTCCTGTGGCATTTCTTCTGTCAAGGCTGTGCAATTCTTCAGGTCTTCATAAGGACAGCCCAGTGTTTTTCTTTTGCAGGCTGGGCACTGTCTGTAGCACTTCTCTTTTGGGTCAAGCAGGATGAACAGCTTGGTAGTTGAATCTCTTTTGTCCATAAATCATGTAACATTAGGCTGGCCATATTTAGCAAACAAAGTGTGGGTTAGTAACAAATAAATATTTCACAGGAAGATGTTCAAATATTGCATGGATATACTTGTGCTTAAAAAAGCAACTCTTTGTATATCTGAAGTTAAATTTTAAAGATTTTATTATCAGATAGTCATATCTAAAATACATATAAATGACTGTTTTATCCTCATAAAGCAATTAGAATTATTACTCTCATTGTATCAAAGAGGAAACTTAAGCCTAGCAAGATTTATAATTAGTAGTATTCCTCCACTGGTGAGTTTTAATTTAATCTTCTGCTCTTATATATTCTCTGTGCTGCTGAAGAATGAGTATGCTTGGTGCGTGCCTGTAATCCTAGCTCTTGGGAGGCTGAAAACAAGAGGCTCACTAAGAGCCCAATCTATGTAATGCGACCTTGTAGACCCTAATATATATATATATATATATATGTTGAGGCACAAGGTAAAGGCAGTCAGACTTCTTCATGAGGACAATGTCCTAATCCATTCATCTTCAGAAGTGCTGCTGCTGTTCTTGCCAGCTACACATACTGCTCTTACACCCAAGGAATATGATAGTAAAATATAGCATATGAATGAGTAAAGGTTAAAAGTCAGTCCACAATATCTTGCTTTACCTGTCATCCATTCATCCATCCCTTAACCATCCATCCATCCATCCATCCATCCATCCATCTTTGACATAGATTGCATAATGAAGTAAGGAAGAAACATTTTGCCAAGGAAACCATATCTGAGTATTAAAAATGTGATAAGGCCTTAATGCTGGAAAAATCCATCCATTTTGGAACATTGTCTCCTGTAGTGGTTGATACATTGTGTCAATTTGAGAAGTTAAAAGTTTGGCTGGATTGGCTAAGTGACTCTATGGCCTAGGCCCTGCCCTGGGGCTTGGAGGTCCTGCCCTAGAGTGACTCAGCACAAAGAGGATTTAAAAGGGACTTGAGGAAGGATTCTGTGCCACCACTTCCTCAGAAGAGCCCCAGTCTTCAGTCAGCATGGAAGGAAGGGAGAGAGGCTTGACAGATGCTGCAGCTGCTGCTCCTTCCTCTGCTCTTCACTGCTTTCTGCCACCATGAACTGCTGTCTTCTAGCTTGTGCTACTCTGCCTTGGAACCAGGTTAGTATGGGCTGAAACCTCCACTAACTGTGAGTTAAGTAAACCTTTCCTTCATTAATTTTGGGTACTAGGTATTTTGTCCCAGCAATGAGTGAAAAGTAACTGAGACACCTCCTTAATTCAGCAACCATATGTTAAGACTGAGATCCCAGAGGCTTCATAGATTGTCTTACATAGTTAGACAGTTACTTAATCAATATATCACACCACTACTCCCACTGACTTGCTGGCCGCTAGGTCTCTAGGTAAACAAAATTTCTATTTTTTTCTTTTTCAATAAAATACTAACAGATGAGTCCAGTGTCTATCCTGGCCATTCACTGTTGATTTTGATATGCTGACTTTGATCTTTGTTTATCTACATGTGTGCATACACTAGCCATCTACTCCACTGCTGAGCTGTGCCCCCAGTCCTACAGCAGCCTTTTTGAGTGGAACAATGCCAATTATGCTCCACACTGAAAATGATATTAAAATAACCTTCTTACCTCAAAGTCACACACTTCAAGGTTAGTTTGCAACCCACTGGTGAACATAGATCCACTTCATTCCACCTGGTCTCCTTCTGAGACATACACCTGTGCTCAGCCTGGGGAGGAAGGATCCAAGAAGGGTGGAGCATGGTAGCCTCTTCTCCCTAAAGCCAAAGGTATTTGTCTGGACATTACTGCAAAACATACCTATTTAGGAACTGTATGTTACTGGGTAGCTTCCAGGATCTGAACTCTCAGGTTAGGAACTTTCAGCTTCCAGTTAGATGCTGATGGGCACCTGGACTCCTCTCACAGTGATTCCCCTTGGTGGATGAAGCCCTAGAAGCTGCCATCTGTGTAAGTAGAGCATTTCCTGGAATTCAATTTTCTTGCAGATATGTGCTCCCAGATGGTCTATTTTTGTTCCAAAACATATGAAAACAAGGGTCAGGGCTAGCAAGATGGCTCAGTAGTCAAAAGTGCCTGCTTAGGCAAGCTTAGACAATTGCAGAGACTGTGGTTCAATCCCTGGCACCACATATTGCACCATCCCCACCTCTAGAGCATGCTGAGCAAGCCATAACATAAATAAATAAACAAACAAACAAACAAACAAGTGTCAAGAATGTGGTTCCATCCACTCCTGGAGTACCATCAAGGGGACATCTAAGGCCACATTCTGGCTCTGGAATCACTTTCATGATTCACCGACTATGTTCTCCATGGTTGCATGTGTGGAAAGAAATGAATGCATGCCTTGTGTTTCATATGCTATATGAGAAGCATAAGGTGACCATGTGAGATGGGAACTGACTTCATACTCTTGGGGTGAGAGAGCAGTATTTGTGTTTGTCAAAAGGACCAGCATCTCTTCTTCAAATTAATGGGCTTGGACATTTGCTGGCAGAGAAGTGGGACCACCTCTCCCTTCTGTTGCAACGTGCTCACTTCCTGGACTTGTTCTATGGCTGAAACATTGCTCCACTTCTACTCCAAAATCCATATTTAGAAATCAACAAGGCAATAATACTAGGAGATGGACTTTTCAGGGTGAGTTGAGTATGTGGGTGGCACATGGGTGAAGCCCTCATGAGTAAGACTTGCACACACTCTTATGAAAGATGTGATTATCCCTTTCCACCATGTGAGAGTTGGAACCAGAAAGTGAGCTTTCATCAGATGTGGCTATGCTGGTAAAATGCTCTTGGACTTCCCAGCCTCAGAACCTGTGAAAACTAAATATCTGTTGTTTATAATATCTGTTGCTTTGGTTTCAGTCTTCTGGGATGAAGGACCTAGAAGACTGAGACAACTTGCTAATCTTGTTATTCTCCATACACTTGCCTCTAATCACACAAAGGAGAAGGGCAGCCTCATCATCTCTCTCTGCCATGCTCTATAAGAAGAAGCTCATATTTATGGGAGCTTTAAATATTGCCTCAAACTTATGAAGTTTTTTTTGTGAAATGCTCTTTGAAATTTACTTTAACACTCTTTCTGTCTAGAGTCAGGTGTTTTTCCAAAACCAACTGAATTGACAAAACAAACTCAGAACACTACTGTCACCAGGCCACTGAGTGTGTTTTCTGTGAGGGTGTTCTCCTGAGAATCTTCTCTGGCCTCATGCAAACAGACTCCTGTGCATTGTGAATATGTGGCCTGATTGCATTATAACTATTTGAGGTTAGAAAAGAATTTCCACAATGAACTAGATGAGCTCAAAATGGGTAATAAGTTGGTTACATGTGACTCCATTTGGTATCCAGAAAGCAACAGCAAGCTTATATTCACCACAAAATTTCCAAGCAATTTGGTTTTAATCTATGAAGACTCTCAGAAATGGATAATTTCTAATTCCTGACTCCATAGATAAGGCAACTTTGGCATCCTGCAGTGCTGCATGTAACGAAGGTGACATTCACTCTACTCCTGAGTGATCACTGGGACCTAGGAACACCAAGAACAACCTAACTTGATAACAAGTGCACCTCCCCCTCTGGCCTAAGGTCTGACCCATGCTTGTTGGTTGATGTGTGGCAGCCTGCTCAGTGCCCCGGAGAGTTGGTGTAAGTGGGGCTGAGCCATTCCGAGACCTCACTCACCAGGCCATTGCCTGCCTGCCCTCAACCCTCTGAAGAAGAGCACTGAACGTGTAAGATAGCTTGTTCAACACAAGTTATGTAAGTTCCCAGTCAGATAAGAATCGCTTGACAGGAGGCCCCCAAACCAAATCAATAGCTCTAACTTCTTAGCAGAACTACTTAACCACTTTACACACCAACAGGAGGCCAGATAGAACATTAGGCCTGTATATTTGAAAACCTTGTTATTGCTAAATCTTCATGGCTCTCATGTTTATAGCAAAGACTTATTCTGAGTCATAATTCAAGAATAAGAATTGAAAGCACTATTGTGTATTCTACAAATCTTTATGAAATCAAAAGGGAAGGAAATAGTGGCTTTAAGCATCTTCCCGGTATAAAAAAAAAAAAAAAAAAAAAAAAAAAAGGAGCGAAAGGGAAGGAGTATTCCACAGTCTTGGAAAACATCATTACTCCAATTTAAAGTGAGACAAAGAGCCAATTTAAAAAGAGAACTACAGCCCAATATCCTTTATGGACAGGCATACAAAAATTCTCAATAAGATGCTGGCAAACAGTTGGTAGCATGTCATCAAAAATATTGTATATCATGACCAAGTTGGATTCATCTGCAGAAATGCTTCACCATACCCAAATCAATAAATGTAATGCACCACATTAAGAGAAGTAAGCACATGATCATCTTAACAGATGTAGAAAAAGCCTTCAACAAAATCCAACATTCATTCATGATTACCTACTTTATCTTCAAAATAAACCCTAAACAAGACAAATAGGGGAGAATTTTAACTCAACCTGATAAAACCCATCTCTGACAGTCCTATTGCCAACATTATATTCAATGGGGGGGGGAATTGAAAGCTTTCCCTCTAAAATCAGGAACAAGACAATGATGTCCACTATCCTTACTCTTGTCCAACACAGATCTTAAAACAGCAATCAGGCAGGAGAAAGAAATAAAATGGAAAGGAAGTAGTCAAATTATTATTTTCAGATAACATAATCTTTTATGTAGAATACCACAAAAAGCTTTCTGAATAAATAACCAAAATTATTCTAAGAAGTGTCTATTCATTTTTATTTCCATATTTTCATTGAGTCTTTTATTTTGGAGACTAATTTTTTCAGCTTTTTGTATATTCTTCATATGAGTCCTCTGTCCAAACAGCAGCTGGCAATTTTTCTCATACTTTATATTGTCTCTTTGCTCTGTTGGTTATTTCCACTGCTGTCCAGAAGATTCTTAATTTGATATATTTTCATTTATTGATCTTTTGGCATTATTTCTTGTGCAGGTGGAGTTCTGTTCAAAAAGTCATCGCCCACTCCCCATCAGAAGGCTGGTGGCCTCTCTTGGAGGGACGGAGAGGGTCATCCTGGACTCGGGAGGGCAGCACGCCAGCTTCTCCTCCAGACCCTATAGAGCAGGAGCAGTGTCTTGAAACCTCCAGCAACTGTGAGCTAAATAAACCTTTCCTCCCCCCCCAAAAAAAAAAAAAAAGTCATCGCCTATGCCATATCTTCAAGGGTTTTACCTACTTTATCTCCAAGAAGCTTCAGTGAGTCTGTTTTTATATCTAGCTAGATCTTTGCTTTCAGTAGTGAGTAAAAAAATGCGGGTCTATATTCATAATTCTGCATGTGGATAATCAGTTTTCCCAGCCCTTTTGTTAAAGAAACTGTCTTTTCTCCAGCGTATATTGTTGACCACTTTGTCAAAGATCAGGTGGATAAAAGTGCTCAAAATTGTTCTTCATCCTCAAATCTGTTCCAAAGAGCCATGCTACTATTTCTTTTTGTCACTATAACTTTATAACTAGGTTTGAAACATTCATGTCTACTGCTTTGCTCTTGTTACCCATGATTGTTTTGGCCCTTTGGTCCCATACAACTATCAGGATTGTGTTTTCTTGTTCTGTGAAGAATATTGTCCACATTTACTGATTGGGACTTCATTAAGCTTGCATATCAATTCTGGTAGCTTGGTCATCTCGACAATATTGGTTCTGCCAATGTAGGAATAAGACCTCACAGTGTTGAAGAAAAAAAAAAATCTTCAATCAACAATACTATACCCAGAACAGCTGAAGAGCTATTCCTTAGAAATGAAGAAGGAATAAAGCTTTTCCCAGACAAGCAAAGACTGAGGGGACTTAACCCTACCTGATCTGTCTTATAAGAAATATTGAAGGAAGTTTTTCACATGGAAATAGATAGTAATAAGCAAAAAGAAAACATAAGAAGTTATGTAGTTTGCTGGTAAGAGAAGTTCCAAAAAACCCCAAATGATCCAATATTATAAACATAGAGCATAAAATATTCATACGTTTAGTACAGAGGCAAAAAATATTACTATAGCAATACTAATATGATAATTGACAGGTGTGGCTTCTTTTCACACTCAAAGCATGAGAACAAATGGGTTGCAGACTGATGTCTTCTCATGAATATGTATCTCAAACATTTTTTGTTTTCTTGTTTATTCTTATCCTAAGATATGTTAAATTTATATATTTTAAAATAGTCATTATTTTGTAAGCCTCATGGTTGCCACAAAGCAAAAATCTGTAATATACAAAATGAAAATAACAAGCAAAGAATAAAAGCATATCACTACAGAAATTCAATCAACCACTAAGGAAGATGAAAGACAGACAGACAGACAGACAGACAGACAGACAGGTTGAATAATTTCTGTAGGACTTTACCTATCAATAATTACCTTGAGACCAACAAAGCAACTGGCAGGTGTGCAGGAAGGACTTCTCGGCAGCAGCCCTGGTACTTCCACAGAACTCAGCCCCTGCCCACAGCAGCCCCAACCATCCCACAGACTGACGGGTGGGTGCACATGTAGGACCTCTCAGGCTGTGGCCCCCTGCACTTCCATTGGAACTCAGCCCCTGCCCACAGCAGCCTTGACCGACCCACAGAACAACCTGTGGACATGCAGGAAGGACCTCTCTGCCTGTGACACTGCACCGCCAGCAGAACTCTGTCCTCACCCACAGCTCATGACTGGTGGGCATATAGGCAAGAACACTAGGCCTGCACCCTTGTGCAACTAGAACTAGTACCTCACACAGAATCCAGCTCCAGCAAAATTCCCCACAGAGAGGATGGGGGTCAGACCCTACCAGCTAATCCAGGAGCTGATCTTGCCAGAGGAGCAGAGCAAACTCTTCTCCAAAGCTGCAGCAGGAAGAAGCTGAGGATAGCAGCCAGACCCACACAGGCATATCTGGACAAGACCAAACTTGGTACATCAGGACCCAAATTTCAATACGCACTAACGGCATAACTTCACCAAAGTACTGCACCAAAATCAGAGATCACTGCTATACAGAATGATACAGACAAAGAACAAAACGCAATTGCAGGTTCCAAGCCCACCGAGAACAAACACAGGAGACGGTACCATAGAAGAAAGTGGGAACCATGCAATCAAAAGCTCTGAATTAGTAGCATCTGAAGTAAACAAACAAATGCAGAAACAGATATAGGAACTGGGATTGAAGAAAATCTCTGAAGTACAAAACGAAATCTTTGAATTAATAGAGTCTGAAGTAAAAAAACAGCTGCAGACATGCACACAGGGAATCAGACCAGAAATAACCTCTGAAGTAGAAAAAAAAAAGACATCTCTAAATTAATAGCATCTGAAGTGAAGAAGCAACTGCAGAAAGATAGAAAAGAAATGAAAGCAGAAATAATCTCTAAAGTAGAAAAAAAAAAAGAGGATAATTATAACAAAAGACTTAATAAATGCCTCTACAGAAGACATTGATAAAAAATTAGAGGAGAATAGAAAAATGATGAAATGCTTGAATAAGTAATATAGGAAAGAAATAGGTTGCATGAAACAGCTTCAATGAGATATACAAGAAAACAACATCTGAATCACAAGCTGGCAACACTGTGTGAACGAAAGCAAAGACAGAGTTTTAGATCTTGAAGACACAGTTGCAATCAGTGAAAAGGTAAGAAAGGATCTCTTAAAAACAACCAGGATGCAGGAAAAAATAATTCAACATCTGCAAGATAATGGAAAAATGAACAACGTGGGATTAATAGGAATCAATGAGAAAGAAGAAGTCAATACAAATGATATAAAAAGAATACGGTCAGAATAGCAGAAAACTTCCCAAATATGAGGAAGCAATCAGACATACAGATAACTGAAGCATACAGAACTCCAAACATCAACTTGACTAAAAACATGCCCAGAGATATAAACTGCAAGATCCCAGAAATCCAGCAGAAGAATAGTATACTAAAAGCCACTAGAGAAAAGAAACAAATCACATTTAGGAAATCCCATCAGAATAATGACAGATTCTCTTCACAAACCATGAAGTCAAGAAGAGCATGGAGCAGAGTGCTGCAAGTCCTCCATGAAGAGAAATTCCAACCCAGACTTCTATAACCCACTAAACACTATTTCAAGTATGAGGGAGAAGTAAAATACCTCCATGACAAGGAACAACAAAAGAATTTCTTGATGTCAAAGCTAACCCTACACAAAATAAAAATATTTTAAAGAAGAACCAAAATAACCCAAACTCCACAAAATGAGAACAGAAAGAACCCACTAAATAGGGCAACCAATTAAACAGGAGGAAAAAGAGTAAACAATAGTAAGTAAAAGACATGTCAATCATAAGTCAATACATTTCAATTATACCATCAATGTAAATGGACTCAATTCTCCAATTAAAAGAAATAGACTGACAGAGTGGATAAAGAAGCAAAATTCAACAATATTCTGTATAAGAAACACACTTAACTCATAGGCTGCCCATTAGAACATGCCACAGCACCTCAAAA
>PVKN010024599.1:0-14395 GCA_004027915.1 Capromys pilorides
GCCTCTCTGCTGTGTTCAGGAAAGGCTTTATAAAGGACTGATTCTTCTCAATGATCATCAAGCTCAACAGACTCCAAGTAGGAAGGATGGGAAGAGTAGGCACAGGTCATAGGAGAGGACTGGCAAGCAATATAAACACAGACACAAGAGCAAGATTTTGTACCAGACATGTGAGGATCCCTGAAGAAAATCAATGGCAAGAATAAATTTGGCTCAGCAGGGTCAGATATGACAGAACATCTTCGACATCATCTGGGAGAATTAGGGATTTGATCCTAGGAAACAGGAACTTACGTAGACCTTGAAGTAGAAAGGTAAAGATGAAAGTCTACTGCGTAGCTGAGAAGAGTGAGAAAGGCAAGGTTTGAGGGTGGGAAACTAGTGAGTAGCTTTTTGTGAAATCCTCTTGGCAACCTAGTGCTCTTCGGTTATAGCAAGGACTCCAAAAACATTTACTAGATCAGTGAGTGAAGAATTGTGTGGGTAAAAAAAGAATGAGCTAATCCAACAGAGTGTCTGTAGGAATCAGTGATCAAGGGTGAACAGAATAAAAGATGAAAGCGTCTTAACGATACCTAATCACTGCTATAGTGAAAAGAAAGCAGGATATGTTTTTAGCTGACCATGGAGATGGAAAAGAGAATCGAGTTTCAGGTGGGTGCAGGGGAATGGATGACGAAGCTTCCATTTTTGTTTGAAAAGGTTTGGAGAAAACAGTATCAGTAGTTGAAGAAAGAGGCTTACTACATTTAGGGCTGTCCAAAGGTGAAAAGCGTAGCAATCATCAACAATTCAAATAAGTAAAAGTTATCATTATTATGGACCACCACAAAAAGTAGCTATCAAAGTAAAACTCTGCTAGTATAAATGTCACCACTGGACCTATTTTATCAAAGGCATACAAAATAAAAATGTTTATAACATACAGGAACACCACTATGCATTGAAAAGAACTAAGCAAAAGGAAATGCACCCAAGAGTTAAACCCCTATGCCTGCTCCCTAGGACGTGCTGCCCACACTGGCCAATTGACAGATATGAAACACCAGCCTTTCCTTATCAAAATTAGAGAAAGAGAGAGAGAGAGAGAGGGAGGGAGAGAACTATGTAACAATTTCTCAGCAAGAAGCCATTAGGCAGATGTAATCATAATGGGACCAAATATCCCTATAAATAAAATGTGTGCATTTAAGACCCCGTGCAGAGTTTAAAAAGCAACTAACACAAAAGGTAAGTAGAGTTGCTCCTGTGTACACAATGGTCCAGATGCAGTAGAGCAATCCAATTGGCCCTCAGACAAAAAGCTATGAATTTACAAGACAAGCCCAGGATCCATTAGCTTAAAATTTAAATGATCTTCATAGAAAGCTCAGCTGTGGCAGTAGGAGCTACTATTCTCAAAGTAAACTTCTCTGATCACTCACCAACATCCCCTCATAGAAGCTGCAGCCACACTTGTCCAAGTTATTTGCTCTCCCGACAGCCCTGACCACGTGATTCCTTCTGGACAAGCTTGAATCCCAGCAGAATGATTAAGTGAATGAGGCTCTCCAAGACTGATTAAACAAAGGAGCTTGACTATTGACTGTAGGGGACAAAACTAAGGTCTCTTATAGAAAAAAGAAATAAAGTTAACTAAAATATAAAACTCCAGCAATCCACAAAATATGGCCCTGGGAGTCAGTCTAGCCAGTGGAGCACATTTGTCTACAGTAAGCCCTAGGAGAGAAATAGACTGAAATTCAGGCCTGTATTTAAAAAAAAAAATCATAAAAAATTCTCCTGTAATATGCCAACCCTTTTCCATAAATGGCCCCAATTTAGAAGCAGGTATTCATCTTATGTAAGATAAATCTTTGGTAAGTTGGTTATTGGAAAGCTTGAAAACATTTTCTTTCAAAGAATAGTGCTATTTGTGGTAACTAGCTTCTCAAGACAGATCACAAGAACCCTGTCATGTATACTGTAATAACGTATAAACATAGTACTGGATAATGGGGTAATATAAATTGTTTTGTAAAACTAGAATCTTATTATCCTATACGCCAGTGCTTTTCAAATTGTGGGTTACAGCCTATGAAATCAATTTGTAGATCTTTACTAGTTTATTTCTTAATGGAATAAAAGAAATGGGATGAAAAGGAAAGAACTGCAAAGAGTTCTTTATAATGTGAGTATATCCCATATTATAAAGAAAAGTCTTATTCTTACAACTGTATCCATGTTATAGATATAAATAAATAAGTACTTCCAGGATTGCAACGTAAATTTTTTCTTATTGTGCATCACAGTTAAAACAGTTTGAGCACAGAGTCAGAAGTTCAATCCCCCCCTCACATGTCGCACCAGCCCTGCCCTAGGGCTCACTGAGCCAGCCACTGAGATCAGGCGAGATGCTGACCAGATAACTTAGCAGACTAAAGTGCCTGCTTAGGCAGGCACAGCAACCAGGGTTCAGTCCCTGACGTACCATGTCGGTCCCGCCCTCAGGGCACACTGAGTGTTGGAGCCCAGGCATGGTGTCTTAGGAGGCTGAAAACAGGAGAACCAATACAAGTCAAATCTATGAAGACCCTATAGATCCTGTACTAAATACATAAAAAAAAAAAAAAAAAGATACTGGGTGTGGTTGCATATGCCTGTAATCTCAGCACTGGGGAGGCTGAAAACAGAAGGATCACAAAGAGAGTCCGACCTGCATAGTGAGACCCTGCATGAAACTGTTTTAAAAAAACAGTAAAAAAAGTTTGAGTATCTCTGAGTAAGCCTTCCATGGGGTGTGTAGGGCAGTGTTAATAATGAATGAATAAATGAACAAATGAGTGAATGAATGAATGAATGGATTTGTAAACACATAAAGAATGGATAGATAGGATGTAGTAATACAACTCTCAGTTACAGTCCTGCTACTTGCAACAGTTCACTCCAGCATTCTGACACTAGTAAGGCAGTGGGGACATAGCTGGTTCAGCTTCAGTCACCTAGGGGTGGCTCCCATGCCCTGGAATAGGTTATCTGCCAGAACAGAAACTATAAAGACAAAAGGACAGCACAAGAGTTTCACAAGTGAGTTAGTTTGGACTCTAGCAACTGGATTTTGTGGATGGGAGGTTGGGTAAAATAGAATCGAGAAGCGTTCTATTTTTTAACAAAACTACGGAGTGTCCAGTTAATTCTGAATTTCAGATGAACAACAAATAATTTAACAACAAAGAAAGCTATGAGCCTTCAGGGCTAGATCAATTTGATTCATTGGACATTTATTTGGTGGAATACAATGTGAAGAAGACGAAGACGAAGACAAAGACAAAGACGAAGATGAAGACAAAGATGAAGACGAAGACGAAGAAGAAGAAGGAGGAGGAGGAGGAGGAGAGGGGGTGAGGGGGAGGGGAGGGGGAGGGGGAGAGGAAGGAGAGGAAGAAGAAGAAGAGGAAGAAGGAGGAGGAGGAAAGAAAGAAAGAAAGAAAGAAAGAAAGAAAGAAAGAAAGAAAGAAAGAAAGAAAGAAAGAAAGCCAGCCAGCCAGCCAGCCAGCCAGCCAGCCAGCCAGCCATGCTTGGTGCTGTGGAAGGGTAAAAATGAATAGCTTCTGACAAGAAAGAGGTCAGACACAAGAAACTGTTTCAATAATTAACATGAGTTGAATGCTAATTTATGGACATTAATTCATGTAGCCCTCACTTCTTCCCTTGAGCCATACTAAAGATATACACTTAAAGATATAATTAAAGCATAAGTAAGTTCAACAAGAAGGTTGTGCTTGGTCTCTGGAAAACACAGTAACCCTAAATATTACATGGGTTTGTGGTAAAGGGCTGGACATTGTCAAGGAGTAGAACCAGAGGTAAACCCGAAATGAAGTCCTGGAAACAACCCAAATGCCCATCAACTGAGAAATGGATCAAAAAGATGTGGTATTTTTATAGAATGGAGTACTACTCAGCTATATAGGAAGATAAACCCGAGGTTCTTATAGGTGAATGGATGCAACCACAGACCATACTCAGAAGTGAAATATATCAGACCCACATGTATAAACATCATATTGTCTCCCTAGCACAAGAACCCAAAAGAGTAAATAAAATTTGAAAGGTACAACAGATATTGTGAAAGGAAAGAATATGTTCAAAGGGAAGGAACAACTGGGATGAGGGAAAGGAGAAATGAAAGAAAGGAGAGAGAAAAAATATACATACACACAAGAGAGCTAAGATAATTGTACTAATAATTTCTATTGGTTTAGTGATTAATTTGTTAAAGTTTTTTTGACCAATTTTGCATGCTTATATCTGGTAATCTAAACAACTACTCTGAAGACAACAATATGCAATATGGCACCCATTGTTGATTCCCTATTATCTTGATTTGAAATTCTTTCTCATTTTTAATAGCTTTTAATTTTTATTATTTTCTTTAAAATTAAGTAAGACCTGAGCTGAAGCTTGAAGGCAGATCAAACAACAGGTGGGTGTTAGGGGAAGAATATTCCAGACAATGGAGTGTCTTGGAGGTAAGAGGACAGCACCAAGAAACAGGAATGGATTTAAGGCTGGAATACTAAGAATATGGCAGGAGGAAAGCAGGAAGACCAGACAGAGACCATACTGCGGAGGAGGTTTGTATACCCTGAGGAATCTGCCTGGGATGGAAAACCACCAAAAATCTGGGGTAAGTAAATGGGCACCATATTGAGTTGGGCTATTAGAAAGATAATTATGGCCAGCGTGCAAAAGATGGGGTTGATGAGAGAAACATCAGAGGCCAGGAAACCAGGTAAGCCAATGCAGATGGCCGACAAAGTGCTGTGGTGAAGAGTCTATTTAGAATTTACTCCCCAGATCAGACTCTGAGTAAATGAGTGAAGCTGGACAGTTCTAGAATCATAATGAGTATTGGCTCCTTCATTTCTAAAAAAAAAATAACAGTACTGCTTGCCTTAGCATTATTGGGAGGGCTAAAGCAAAACAGCATGCAAAATGCTCAGAACTGTGACTGTACCTGACCCTTCCTTTCCCAGTGACTCCCAGTCCATCAGCCTTGGATGGAATATCTCTGGGAGTAAGAAACTCATGTTATCCCGCCAATAGCATAATGAGGAAAATGAGAGAATGAGGATTAATCTTTCCTTCTTCCACAAAAGACAATACCGAAGAACTCCCAGTAACCCCATTAGCTACAGCTAAAGGAGGAAGTGTGACATGAAAGCAAACATGGCGCACTACCTCACTGAAGCACGCTCTACTACTGATCTGAAACAAAGTTCTTAGACTTGGTGTTCTCATCTGGAAAGCATGATTGATGTAAATGATATTACATCATGGGAGCATCAGGAGAAGAGCTGTGATCATGTATATTATGTCTTTAGAATGAAGCCTGGACCAAAGTAGGTGAGAACCTTGAGTCATTGTGTGTTATGCGTAAATTAAAATATAGTAGTAATTGCTGTTAGGCAGAAACACTGGCGGAGGCAGAAAGCAAATATAGCGAGTGTGCAAAATTGTTGTCAAACACTTGGTGTGCAAACTTAAGTACTAAGGAGAAATAAAGCAGAGTGACAAGACACCTCTGTCCTTAGCCTTTGAACATGGGATGGGCAGGCACACATTGGAACTGATTTCAATCAGTGACATTTTTGCCACTGTGTTCACCATAACCTACCCCCATTTTTCTAGATTCAGGTCCCAGACAGGGTCTCAGTCCAGTGCTAACTGGCCTGCAGGGCACGAAACTACCTCTTTGGCCACATTCTAGCCAAGATGAAATCAAAGGCCATTCATTATGAAAATGCCCATATCTTCTCCTGATCTCTCTGAAACTGAAGGGAAACTCCAAAGTTAGAATCATGAAATTCAGTGTAAAACCTTTCCCAATATATTAGAATTTTCATTTTTAGGAAATAAACATTTAGAAAAGTTTTAGAATATCACTCCTACTCACTTATCTGCCTCCCAGATACAGAGAACTTGATGACAGACTCCTCACTACAAGCAAGAGAGTGCTAAAGGGCTCTAAAGTGAAAGGCAAGTGTCCACCCAGCACATTCCTGCCTCAGCTCATCTCTTTGGGGATCAATTTTCTCCAAACAGAGGAAGGGCATGATGACTGGGCCTCTACAACAACACTGGTAAAACATCACAGATACTTTACTGGCATTGTGGCATGTGCTTGTAACCCTAGTATTCTTGGAGGCTGAGATAGAAGGATCACAAGTTGGAATCCCGATAGGGTAATTTAGCAACTTAATGAGATCTAGTCTCAAAATAAAAAATAAATACTAGGGACATGGCTCAGTGCAAAGGTCCTGGTTTTGAGACCAGTATCACCACTACCAAAAAAAGTTATGCCTAAGTGGTGTGTTTTAGGTCAACTCTACCATGCTAAACAAGCTACTGGCCAAAAGATGTAAAGAACAGATGCTACAGTAGCTCTTGCCTCTCTTTAGAAAGGTGGAAAACAACACAAAGCAAGATGGAAGAGCTACCAAGAATTAAGGGAATCTGCTTGGAACTCCTCAGAGACAAATAGTCACTCTTGCTGCATATTTTTCTAATTGTCTAAATATCTATGGTTAGTTTTGGTAGGTTCACACAAGCAACTGGAAACCAGTTGTTAAGGTGAGGTATCTATTGGATAGAGGCTATAAGAGGTAGGAATATACAACCAAAAAGTACTATATATAACCAAAATCATTGAGCATGAGTTTTGGTAATTCTTTTCTCTCTGAAAAGAGAAGGAAAAAAGTCAGCTTTATTGGAGTATTTCAGATTCCATAAAGACCCCCAAATTCTGACAGACATTCCACAGGGAAGCAAATCGGCTTTTCATTGTGCATGTCAAGGGAGACTGCCAACTTTCACTGTAGGCCTGGAAAATTTTGCTTTTCTGGGGTCTGCATTTTGAGGATTTCAGGCTACCAACTGCCCATGCATCTCAGACTGGTTTCTCCCACTCCCCTCTTGTTTCCAAGCTCCTCCTGATCATCAACCACTGGGATCTCCCTGCTTAAAACCATTTGATCACACAGCATGGCTTACTGGTTGAACAATTCAAACTTCACAGTGAAAGGAATATTTTCATACGACCCCAGAAGGTAAGAACACCCACAGCTGTCCATGGTGAGGCAGAACTCACTAGCATCAAGGAAGGATCCTAAGAGCTAGGAACCTGGAGAACCAGCGTCTTGCATCCATCAGAGAAGAGACCAATTTCTGTCTCTCTGTCCATCAGGAAGCTGTTGAAAGGCACTTCGGGGTAGCTCTGAGGGCTGCAGGGAAGTCTGAGTCCCTATCTCTGCGTGAGGAGCACATCCACACAGACCACGGAGCTGACTAACCTGGCCACAGGCATGGCCCTCTCTGGTCCAGGCCTGTTTGCTGGGTCATCTGAGAGGGCAGGAGAGATAGCTAAAGACAAAGGACACTGTTCTGATTGTAGAGACCTGGGGATCACCGCATGAAGCCTTCCCTGTTGCATGCCAACACGAAGCTGTGGAAGCCGCGGAACCCCCAAGAGGACAAACGACCAAGCCCGCCAGCTTCTCCCAGGCTCCCCTCCCACAGCCCTGCACCGCAGCAGCGCACTCGCCACCCCAGGCAGGTGTGAGCAGTCACAGGTACGTGCCTCTGATCTGAGGTGTTGAGCGAACGTGGCAAGTAGCATCTCACCCTTCTCACCCCCAGTGAAGAAGAAAGGAGTTGACCTCCATGCACGGAGTCGGCACTGCCCTGGAGCCTGGGGGCGGGGAGCCCTTCAAGCGGCAGAAGGGAGAAAAGACCCTTTTGGCAAAAAGCCGTTGGCTCCTCACCTATTAGACTAGCAGAGGAAACCCAAGCAGACAGCGAAGCGGGGCTGCCGCAGGAGGCTGCTTCCCAGACATCCCTGCCATTAGGGAAAGAGCAACTCGCAAAACTCGTCTAGACCCGGGAGACGCGCTCACCTGGCAACTAGGGAAGGAAAACAACAAGGACGCGGCGAGGACCAGCGAGGCTGGCCTTGCAGCCGGGGCTTCGGCCTCCGCGCCCTCGCGCCCTCTCCCCGCAGTCCCCGGAGCCAGGTGCAGACCCGGAGGGGCCCGGCCACCTGTCCCGGCGGTTGTCCCCGGCCGCAGCGGCCACGCCCTCCACCTACCTCCAGGGCGAGCGAGGCGCCCTTGCCCGGCAGCGCGCAGCCCAGCAGCTCGGCGAGAAACTTTGCCATAGACCGCGGCGAGGCCGGCTCCGCGCTCCCGCCCGGCCGCGTCCGCCCGGCCCTGCCAGCCGTGTCGCCGTCGCCTTCGCCGCCAGGCGGGGAGGAGGGAGGGGCCGCCGAGGGGGCGGGGGCGGGCGGCTGCGCGGACGCTGGGGACCCGAGCCGCGGAGGAAGGGGAAGCGGGGCTGGACGCTGTGTGGGCCGGGTGACCCGCCCGGCCTCTGGCTCGCGCAGCCCCGCCCTGCCCTGGGACGGGGGCTCGGACCACACCGTGCAGCCACAGGTGAGACTCCAGTCAGCCGGAAAGGTGACTTTGCAGGTGCGGAGCCAGGTGTCACCGCTCCCTCCCAGGCCTGGGTTTCAGCCTGGAGACCCAAGGGTGGCAAGGCCAGGCCCCACCCAGACACTGCTGTCGGCCCTGCGCCTCTTCCCACCCAGTCAGCTGTCTCCTAGCCGGGAGAAGGCCCCCAGGGACACAGGGCATATTTATTTACACCCTCGTGGCTGTATATTTCTAAATTAAGCGTGCACAGGAATGACCTGTACCGCCTGCTTAAAATTAATGAGCTTTGAGCGCACCCTGGGATCTGCCTTAGCATTAGGCACCCTGGAACACCCCCCCCCCCCACCCACACACACAACCACCACCAGGGCATACGGGGAGCAACACTGCGCTGCCTTGTGGGATCCAGAAGTCAGCACTTAGAGCAGCAGGAAAAACACTAGAATCTGTGATAAGAACCCAACAAAAAGTTTGTTCAAATCCTCTAATTTTACACCCATGCAAAAAAGAACTGGACAAGTCTTTATTACTCTGTCAAGGCATGCTGTGTTAGCAACACTGAGGGCATAGAGTAGGCGCTCAGTAAAGGCTTGTTGGACAAATAGAAAATGAGGAAGGCCGGTAACAAAGGCTGTGTCCAGATTTCCTGATTCTCATTCTGGAACCTTAGCTGGCACAGCCAAACACTATGCATATAGAGGAGAGAAGTAGAAGGAAAGGAGTTAAACTATATAAGTTCAAATGTGTCATCTCAGTACTTCCAAGATGTTCAGTCGAATAAGTTTTACAAAACAAAGATTATCAAGTGCATAAAGCATAAAAGAACATGAAGTTATCTGGGCAGGTGGCATGTGTCTGTAGTCCCAGTGCTCTGAAGGAGCTCATGTTGAGGCTGGCCTGGCCAACGTGGTAAGATCTGGTCTCAAAATAATAATCAATAATAGTAGTAGTAGTAGCAGCAGCAGCAGCAGCAGTTGCACTTGCATCAGGTGTGGGGGTACAGGCCTGGAATCCCAGCACTGTGAAGCAGGAGTGACCAGTCTGAGCCCAGCCTGAACAAATTAGTGTCTAAGCAGGACCTTATCTCAAAACAAAACAAAACCAAAAAAAGAAAAGAAAAGAAAACAACTCCCCAAAAAATCTTTTTTTTTTAAGGCTGGGAGTTTATCTCAGTGCAAAGACCCTGGACCCATTTCCCAGTGTCTTTTACCCTTCTCTCATTGCTAGGATAAAATACCTGATACCCAAAATTAGGGAAGGAATGGTTTATTTGGTTCACAGTTAGGGGAGGTTTCAGTCCATACTTGGCTGGCTTCAAGGCTGAGTGACACATGGCAGACAGCAGCAGCTCATAGCAGTGGAAGACAGCAAAGAGCAAAGGGAGGAGCAACAGCCGTGCCTTCTAGCAAGCCTCTCTCCCCTCCTTATATTATAAGCAGGCTACCCTGGGGTGGGTGTATAGAACTCACACTATGTCTACCGCCCTCCTCTCATGTTTACAAACTAAGAACACTGGCTCCCTGCTGAGTCGCTTAATTAAATTTCTAAATGCAAGTTGACACAATGTATGAGCCAATACAATCCACTCCTTGTCAACTTGATAGCTAGACACATTTCTTTAAACTAGTTTCCAGATACAAAAACATGCTTATTATTAACATTCCACAACTTGGACAGTATAACAGAGTTTTAATAATCCTTAAAAACCAGTATTAAGTCTATCAACATTATATTACTGGGCTGGAGAGATATCTCAGTACAATAAGTGCATGCCTGGTAAGCCCAAGGGCGTGAGTTCAATCCTGGTTCAAAAAAAAATTATATTTCATTACAGCCATAGCATTTTGCTGTTGGGTCCCCCCAAGACTCATGCACATCCCTTTATGCAAAAGGCATTAAGTATATCTGCAAGAATTGTCAAAGTCCTAACTATATCAACATTGCTGAGAAGTCCAATTCCCAAGCTAAACACTTCCAACATCTAATGGCACAAAATTTTTTTTTTACCATTTCCATGGGTACAAACAGCAGGATACAAAGCATTAAGACCAAAGCAAGTCCAAAATCCCACTGTGAGTACATTACGTCCTCTAGTTTCACCTTCAGTATCTGAGGCAATCTGTGGTAAATCATGAGCTCCATGTGGCTCCACTTCTATGGCACTTTTGCTGGCTATAGCTGCCATAGCTTTTCTCCTGGATTGCCTTTACCCACTCCTTGCATCTCTCCTCAGAAAATTTACATTCCTGATTTTTCTTAACTTCTAGGGTTTCCACTAAGTAGGCTTCTCATTTGCGGCTTTACACATTGCCCTCTCAGAGGCACAGTGCCTGGCCTCCCAGGTCTTTTGAAATCTAAGTGGGAGCCTTCGTAAACTCAGAACTCCTGCATTCTGCATGGGCCTAAAACTAACACCATGTGAATGATGGTCTGCTGCCAGCTGGAGCAGTAGCCAGGTTTTCTTCTCTACTGGCTGTAGGGGTGCAGTCCTTGGACTGCTGAGCACTCTGACCCTGATTCCAAGGAACAATTTCTCTATGCTGCCATTCTGGAACCTGGTGTGGCTGCTGCCTCCATTCTGGAACACAGCACTCTGTGGCTTAATCCTCAGAGCAAAGTCCCTCACCCTTGCAGTACGGAGACTGAAAAGGACAGAGAACTCCTACTTCTTTTGATACTCTCAGGACATCTTTTCTGTTTTGTTCCTCCTGAGAAGTGGAGATAAGAGCTGTATCTTTGCTGTCCACAGCCTTCCTGGTGCTTCCCTTCTGGCCAAACTCACAACACTTTAAATCATCCTGTTGGGCTCTTTGCTCTTGATTCTTAACATAAATCTGACTATAAACCCCCAACAATATCCATACCACTCCCTCAATATTATACTGCCTTGAAATTTCTTGTCAGGTTAACCGCTGCACTCCACCTTGGTCTCAGGCAATGTCTCTGGACATGAGCAAGATGCAAACTTTCTGCCAAGCCATAACACACATCATCTGGAGTCCAACAACCAATGCAGTCTTTCTTCCCAGAAGAAACCTCCCCAACCTGATCTTTATCAGCAGGCTTTCTATTAGCATTCTTGACTTCTGAGCTCTGACCAGAACCTCCCATACAGAACAGCTGAAGGTGTTCCAGTGCTTCTCTTGTAAGTGACATTTCTGAATATTTCCTATCTCTTCCTATAAGCCATTCCCAAAAGCTCTTAACAACTTGGTCAGGTATTCACAGCAATGATCCCACTCTACTGGTACCAAATTTTGTCTTATTACTTTTCTGTCATTGCTGAAACAAAATATCTGACACCCAAGATTAAGCAAGAAAAGGTTTATTTAGCTCCCAGTTTGTGGAGGTTTTAGTTCATATTCTGCTGGCTCTAAGGCAGAGTGGTACATGGCAGAGGGCAGTAGTTCATGGTGGTAGAAAACAGCAAAGAGCAAAGGGAGGAGACTCAGCTGCTGGCTCTCTCCTTTCCTTACATTAGAAGCAGGGTACCATGAGGAGAAGTGTAGAACTCACCAATATCCATGCCCTCCTCTTACACAGGATGGGGCTATTTGCAAAGTAAGAATGTTGGCTGGCTGCTGAGTCTCTTAATTAATCTTCTGAACTTCTCAAGTTGACACAATATATCAACCAGTGCACCTAGCACCACAATAAAAAAGAATGGACTTATTTTAAATCTCTGATTTTCATCTACTCCATTCTAGTCCACGAATTCCTCAGGTTCATTATAAAATAGAAGGCCTTCCCTATACAGAAAACTCTTGCTTCAAGCATGCATCCCAGTGCATCCTGGGCTGTGCTAGGACAGGGATCAGTCTGTAATGACACCACTGAAATCTCAGGCATCATGCTAGCCAGCAGAACTCAGGAATATAAATCCCTCTCCTAATACTGCTATGAGTTGAATGCATTTGTACCCTTTAAAATCAATGTTGATGTTTAATCCCCACTGCAGCAGAATTGGGAGGTATAGCCTTCAGGAAGTAATTGAGTCAAAAGAGCTCTGTCTTTGTATGAGAATGAAAAGCTCTTTATAAGAGGATTTGATGGGCCAGATCTGTCTCCTTTGCCTTCTGCCTCCTGCCATGTACGGACATGGGCTTCCTCCTCTTTAGGGTCCACAGCATCCAAGGTGCTATTATGGGAACAGAAAGCAGCTCTCACCAGAGACCAGCTCCTGCCTTTGGACTTCCAGCTTCCAGAACTATGAGGCATAAACTTCTGATTTGTACAGATCACCCAGTCTATGGGATTCTGTTGCAGCACAGAACACACTAAGATGTTCAATAGCTATGATATTTGAGGTAAGTGACAACTTCTTTGAGCTTCAGTTTTCTTGCCTGCGATACCATAATGATACCTATCACCTGTGATTTATATTAGCTTTCAATCACTGACTACACATTTCCACAGTTTTGCTGATGGCAGAAACCTCCATTTATCAACTCAGAGTTCTGAGTCTTAGAAGTGTGGGTGATCTCAACTGGATTCTCTTATTTACGCTCTCCCAAGGCTGAAACTAAGATGCCAGCCAGACAGGGTCTTCTCTGGAGATACTGGGAAATATCCACTTCCAGACTCATTCAGGTTGTTAGGAGAGTCCAGTTCCTAGCAGCTGGAAGTCTGAGGCTATCTTTCCTCACTGGCTGGCAGTCAGGAGCCCACCCTGCTCTGAGAAGCTGCCCTGACTCCTCCAGATGTGGCTTCTTCTTCCACACTGCCCTAGCACTGAGTCCTTCCCATGCTTGAAATCTGACTTCTCTCTTGTCAACAGCCAGACAAAACAGCCTTTCAGTTTTCAGAGGGCTCCAGTGATTATATTGGACTCCCTGGGAAACCTGAAGGTCAACTGGTCACATTAATGACATTTCCATGGTGCCTTTTGCCTTATAATATGACACAATCACAGAAGTCATAGCAGGATGAAGACTGTGAGAGCTCCCTAGACAATGGCTCACTGCACAATCATCTCAAGGAGTAAGGAGAGGCATGCATGAAGCAAAAGGTTTGATGCCACTCTAGGTGACACAGTGAATTTAAGGCCAACCTGGATCACATAGAAAGACGTTGTCTCAGTAAAACAGGAAGAAAGGATGGGAAAAAGAAAGAAAGAAAAGGAAGGGGAAGAAAAGAGCAATAAAGAAACATTCTAGTTCTCCCCATTTAGGACTTTGACAGCAGTATAACTCACTAAAAGAATTGTCCATATTCTTTCAAGGGAAGGGAGATACAACCATGCCCACAAAACCCACAGGAATCCATCTCTTCCAGCCGGCCCTGCCTCCTAACAGCAAGTCAGGTAAACCCATAGTCCAACCACTCCTGAAGGTCCCACCTTGTGAGGCTTTAGGGAGACAGCTAGATATAAACCAGAATGTGCTGTAGCAGCCATACATTTATCAGAATTACTCATTCTGGGCAGATGATTATGTCCAGAGGCTTATTCTTTAATGTTTACACTTGCTTCTGCTAAGTAAGAGAAATAGGTATGCTTCAAAAGCAGATCATACTTGCCGTTTGAGAGTTTGCCATCCTCGCATCTGTGGGTGCTGTCAGTACCGAACCGGACTCTTCCAGCAAGGGTGGGTGCCTTTAGTACCACATTTGGGGTGACATTTGCTAGAGCCTCTTCATGGACACCAGATAGTTTTTCAGGATAGTATTGGAGCAGTAGATGTAGTTGTGCTAATTGGTATATTCTAAATAATTTATCAAAGATTGCAAATCAGTTAAAGTGGTTAACTGATTAATGGATACTGAGAAAATAATCAGAGAACCACTGCAAATATTTAAAGTTGTCTCATGTCCATGGGGTCAAGTGAGCACTGCCTGGGTTTGAATTCTGACTCTGCCCACAGCCAGCGGAGGAACCTTGAACGAATCACTGTGATTTATTTAGCCCGCATTTCCACCTCTTCAAA
>PVKN010024600.1:0-14391 GCA_004027915.1 Capromys pilorides
GGCCTCCGCCTCCTTCCTCCACGTGCCATGTGAGTTTCATCAGGTCGAAAGCCAAATTTTGCCAATCAAGCTTCAAGAAATCCGAACTTGTGGGTTCCCAAGAAGAGCTGCCACACGGGCTGTTGGCACAGTGCCCAATGCGTGCACGAGACCACGAGGCTGCACGCTAGATCTTCAGCCCAAACCCGAGGGGACTTGGGACTTTGGGGACTGTCATCTTTGAGTGTCTATTAGGACAGCTAACTCTTCCAACAGCCCTCGGACACTCAACAAAAACATCTGTCAATCTCTGAACGCCTTCTTTCTTCCCGTGAACAGACATCCTGACCTTCTATAACTTGTGTATTAAAACATAAATCCGGGAAATTCATTACTCAATCACAGGAGACCCCAAGCCATGATGCCCTTCCCTGGCCAAGTATGCTGGGATGGGGAGCCGAGGCACCTGGGTCTGCGGGATCCGAGCCCTCGGCCTGGCAGCCGGCAAGATCTAGAGGCAGTTCTGTTAAGAACTGGCAGGCTCTCCATGTTGGCTCATTCTCGTCCTGCTTCATGTTACCTTAAGGAATATTCAGTTTGTCAGTGCAGCTCCCGAGGCTGAAGAATGTTATTATGAATCTGAAGTGTTCCTGTGAATATATTCTTACTTTTGGAGAATATGTGCCTCATAAATACATTCTCTTACAAATGTAATCCCCTTAAAAACTTATTCTTGGAAATATATTCATGAAGAATATACACCTTAATAGACTCTTGAATATTCAGAATCATGCATATATTTTTCCTTTCCATACATTGATCAACGAGTAGTATATCCTGGAGAGATCTCTGTCCAACAGGTGTTACAGTGGTGTGCTGTCCGTGTCTCGCTCCCTCTCTGCCCTGCATTTCTTGCCGCAGCAGAAGTGGAGAGAGTTGAGCTCTTTAAGATGGTCAAGTTGGACTGTTTTAAGACAGTACTGAGAAGATCAAGCACAAGCTGCTCACCTGGAGCCCAGGTGCGTGAGGTGATTTGTCGACGGAGCTCTGGTGTACTGGTCAGCAGCAGCTCGGTTTCTCGGGACGTTGTCTGCCTCCAACTCTTTGCATCAGGCACATATTGGAGGATGAAGGATTTCGAATCCACTGATCAATAAAAACACCCGCAGCTGGCGCTGCTGAATGTCCCAGCCAGAGGACCAGGGACTTCCAGGAGACCTGCAGGGATCCCCACAGAGAGGCAAGGTGACAGCAAAGGCCAACAATGAGGGAGAAAAGATACACAAAGGTGCAAGAAGCACTGGAGAAGAGCTGTGGGCAGAGGTCCTCTAGAGCCATGAACAAGAAGGTGGGAAGCAAAAGCCAGGCAAATCCAGCCTTGGGCTCAAGCTCTGAGTTACTTCCTCTTCTCCTGATGGTTCTATCTCGGGGCATGACACAGGTGCTCTGCGCTATGATTCACCAAGCGAGCGACACCCAGATGTTTCTCTTTTATGTCATTTTGGAATTCGATCACATTCCCTTTGATTTAGAAAGGCAGCCATCAAGGTAACTTGGTGCATAGAGAACACAAGCCACCGAGGAAGCTCGGGTTCAACCCAGCCGATCTGGCGTGGCTTGAATTGAAGCTCTCAGTAGCGGTGCTCGATACGCAGGGGCACTGCTTGGAAATGCAGGCGCCTGCAGCTCGCTGGGATCCACCGGGCTCCTGGAGGTGTTTCTGCAGGATCAGAAGCTATTGGCGGATGTCACCTCACTTCATCTTTGCACAAGTAAAGAAAGAAAAGGTGTTGCTCACAGGGTTGGTGTCGCCTGCCTCGGTGTTGTGTTTCTGTAACGGGCTAGGACAGCAGGGGTAATCTGTAGCCAGCTGACCAGTACTTATGACAAAATAAAACTCAGCTTAGTTGGTGCTGAGAATTGAACTTTTTTCATTTTTCATCTTCAACCAATTTGCAGTCTCTCTCCAGAAGAGCCAATTTCATTTTCTTTTAAAGTACAGAACTTGTCCTTCGGAAGCCCTTGTTACTGCCGGGTTGGAAGCGGGCCAGCGCCCCTGCCCTTGAGGGAGATTGCCCACGGTCCTGCAGCCCATGGAAGCTGAGCCCGAGATGGAAGGAGGGTGCCTCAGATGCATGTTACGCAGCCATACTGATTCTGAAACATCCCCCCGAGGAACCCGCAAACTCACCTGTGCAAATGTCTAGGTGAAAATATTATAATTTATTCATTTGGCAAATATTTATCATAAGCCCACTAGATACCAGACCTCGGAGGTAGCCGTGAGCACGTCAGATAGATGTGACACTGCTCACGTAGCTCACGTTCAAGTAGGTGGAGGTAAACGAAAGACAACAGGCATGAAAAAGTGAAGACGAGGAGTGAAACGTTGAGACGAAAGCCTAGAGCCTTATGTAAGGGAAACGAGTTTTCTGGCCCCGGAAGTTGTAGAGCACGTAACTGGGAGGTGCCACTTGAAGAATGAGTTTGCCTACAGGTGCCCAGCGGCAGACACCTACCAGTGCCTCCCACATGCTGCCGCCGTGCTTTCTGCTGTTGTGGCCCGTGAGTCACACCTAGCCCCTGGGGACAGGGACACTCTACACCAAAGAACCTCTCACACATATCACTCATGACTGGCTGGAGGATGGGGACATCACTTTAAGTACCAGGTAGACACGAGCCTCTAGGTAACCTGTTACCTGGAAATTTCTAGACCTTTCCCCCACTCAGATTACAAGCGGCAATGGAGGAGGAAGAATCAGGTACTCCTCATGTGATTAACTGAGATTGCCATCAGGCAGGTAGTTTTAAATGCCGCCAGAGTTTAAATACAGACTCATTAATCCTAGCTCAGTGCTGTTCTAGCGTTTAAAACACACATAAGAATCTTAAGGACGAATGTATTCTCGCATGGCCATGCTTCGCGATCTTGCGGACACTGTCTAACGGACACTCGATTCTCCCAGCCCTCTCGGAGAGCAGCTGAAGGTTAATAACATGACGAAAGTGGGCCTGGTGTTGCCGGAAGTAGGAAAGCGGGGCAGCAAAATGTGTTTGGTGAGACGAGGGACGTTCTAACCCTAAGCCCCCCAGAACAGGTCCCACTGTTCCTGCTGCCACCTTGAGCATGTGTTTTCCAATTAGTCTTTTTAGGTACATGTTAATTTGAAGATGGGTTAGCCTTTGGGGTAGTCCAAATGTAGCAACAGCAATTTATTTGGGTTTATTTGTTTTGCTCCAGGCGAGCTCCTCTAAACGGAGAAGTCTGGAAGTTAGTAGTCTGTCAAGATCAGAGCTGGGAGCGGGCTACCACTCAGAACTCCTGGGACAAAAGCACCGTTTTTCATGTCTGGGTAGTTGCTTGAAACGTGGAAAGTCATCTGTGACCGCGCTTCGCAGATTCGCGCGGACAGAAACTCATTTCGCAGTTCAATCTTCATTACGCGCTGGATAACTGGGGCGTCTGCCTTCAGGAGGAAGCACTGGACGAAATGAAGCGCCCACTGACTGCGGATCCGCGAGCTCCTGGACGTGCACGCCTCCGTGTCCTGATAGCTCCGCACAGCCTTACAGCGCCCACCCCGCGGCCCTGCAGCCAACGCAGCGAGTCTTGACCCACGCTCGGCTCAGAAGCAGCCCCCTGGCTCTCTCCGCCTTGGTGAGCCCTTGCGCGGACAGGGACAGATGCATAGCAAATGGCAGCGCTGGGGAGATAGCTCAGTGGAAAAAGTGCTTGCCTGGCAAGTGCAAGGTCCTGAGTTTGATCCCTGGTACCACCATAAAAAGAAAGAAAAAGAAAAGAATTTGCAACACCGAGACACGGGTTCACGCGCATCTTTGCTGTTTTATTTCCGAAAGGCGCCGAGTGGAACAGCTGCGCCAGCGACTCCCTCAGGGTGGCTCCTTGCACCGGAAGCTCACTGCTCGCTGCGCTTTTCCAGCCAGTGCACGCCTACCTGGGATAAATAGAATTTAGCAGGCACCAATAAGCTGCACAGAAGACGCCCTCAGTATGTGTTTCTTCAAAACCCAAAGAAGAGGGCCGGCCAAATAGCTCAGTGGGTTAACGCACCTGGGAGCAGGGGCCCGTGGTTCGATCACCGGGCCTGCCGGCTGGCCACCGCCCCTGGAGCACACTGGGATGTCAATTGAGACTGGATGTGGTGCTCGCCTGAAATATTAGCTCTTGGGAGGCTGTAAACAGGCAGGTCACTGCGAGTCTGATGTAGTAGTGAGACCTTGAACACCCTGTAGACTCTTCCCTAAACACATAAATACACACACACACACACACCCCACAAAGAAAAAGAAAAAATGCACCTATTTAGGCCTACCTCCGATCCTGTCCCCTCTCTTTACCATGCAAAATAGCAAGTCTCTCTTATCCCTATGTCCTCACTTGGTTGTTTTGTTTCTGGACCAAGCCTACCTTCTTTTCTCCTGCTTTTCTCTTGGTTTTTAACTTTGAAATCCTCCAGCTTTGCCTGTTGCTTTTGCTTTGCTCCCAGTCTTCACGCCCACCAACCCGCAAGGCTGCGTGCTCCACAAGAAGGCCCCCTCCGCGCCTCTGGATGGCGCTTTGGAAGGCAGCTGCTGGCGTCTGAAGCAGGGCCCACTCCGACTAAAAGTCAGCGACATTGAGATGCCGCTGCTGTCCATCCGTGCCAACTCTTGCAAAAGCGAAATCTCTGCGACATGAGGGAAAACCCAGAAAACCACTGAGGCACGCAGCACAGCCGGCAAGCAGGGAGGAGAGAAGGAACCCAGGCGACAGCGGGTTTGTTAATGGTTTGTGAAATACCACACAAAATAAGCCTTTTGAAGAGGCGAGCTGCACGAAACTGGAGCCCAGAGCTCAGGCCTAGGCTGTGGCCCCAGCCCTGGGGTCGTAGCATTTCCTATCTGGTGTGCTGTGTGTTTAGCTATTGGACGATTTTGCCGTTTGACTCATTTTTTCCCCATCTGGTCTCAATTTCTTTTTCCTTTAGAATTAGCCTGGGCTGCTGAAAGGAGCTCTAATGCTTTTGAGATATTTGCTGTAGCTCCTTGCCGGAGTCTGAGAAGATGGTTCACCAGGAGTTGCTCGCACCTAGTTGCTGACAGAAAATTCAAGTGTCCTCTTGTGAAGACTCAACTTTCAGCGCAGGCCCTACCAGTGGAACAGCTTACTGTGAAAGAAACCAACCCATACCGTTCAAGTTCTTTTTTGTTGTCTTACTCGAGGAGCTTAGTTGTGGCAAAACACCCACGTGAGGCAGGGTGCCCTGGGTGAGAACCTGCGTGGCCGGGTCCAAGCCTGCCAGCATCTGCAGTTGGCTGAGGAGGCGAACAAAAGAGGAACTTTTACTAGTTGTTCCAGCAAACTTGGGGTGTCCAGCCACGTACCCCTGGCTTGGTCTACCTGGGGTAATTGACAAGAAGCTCGGGATAGTGGGAGAGAAGAGAAGCTAGTTTATAAAAACAACTCTAGGGAGAACTAAGCAAAGCACTACTGGGTAACGAATGCAGCCTTGCATTCATTCTCTGCGTGTCGTTGAGCATCTGTTTATGTGAGCCCTGTAAGGAAGCTCCAGTAATTACACATGGAAGCTGTGATCTTTGAATATGGAATGAATGAGAGAATGAATGGATGACTCAGGAAATGAACAAAAGCCAGGGTTATAATGTAGTCTCTAAGCTCTGAGCAGCCTTTACGAGTCTGCAGATGTTTCTCTAAAGTGCTGTGGAAGGCCCCCATGATTGAGTCACGTGTGGCATAGTGTCCCAGTTTTGGTGACTGCGTCCATTGGGGGCAGACGTGAGACTCTGTGTAGTCATTCTACTGTGCGTGTTTGCTTTTGATGCTCTTCCCAGCTCATTCCGGCCCGGCCAAGTCTAGGCAGCACTGCCCTGGGTTCCCGGCAGCACAGAACTTCCACTCCGTTGCACACCGGTGCAACCGTGGGAGCTTTATGCCTGGGCACTGACCCGGATGGCTGCACCGGAAACTAGAGACCAGGCCTGTGCACTAGTGAGTACTGTAGTTTTACTGTGTTTTGGTTTTGTTGTTTTCTGAGGAAGCGCCTCCCGCTGTGTCCTCCAGCCTGACCTCGGGCTCGCAGCGATCCTCCTGCCTCAGCCTCCCAAGGGCAGGGATTGCAGACGCGCACCACCACGCCAGCTGGTTTGGTTTTGCTTTTAAGCCCCCGCAGGGGTCTGGCGAGCAGTGAACATGAAGAGTCACTTTTGTACTAGTTGGGGAACTTTAAAGACACTGCAACCTTTAGTCATGGAAGTAACGTGTGTGCTTACTTAGAAATGGGATCATGCAAAGTTTCCATGTCAGCCTCAGCCTTCCCTCTCAGGAGGCAAACTTGACAAAGGCGCCTTCCGTGTCCTCCCCAACCGATGTGTGTGTGTGTGCAGGGATCCGTGGAGCATCCTGTTGGCCATGCCCGGACATCTTCAGCCCACCAAGTCACACGAGTGCTTGTTGGTGTTTGGAGGCTTACACTGCAGGTGTGGACTGGGTTAGGGAAAAAATGGTACCTTTGGATATGTTTAAACTAAAAAATGTTATAGGTCTTTCTTGTATTCATTTTTATTCTTTCATGTTCTTTGAGGAGTATTGTGGACTTTTAATAGGTTCCGTACATGTCTTAATAGGTTTATATTTTTGTTGCATTTTTTAAATGTTATAAATGAAGTAATTTATATTTTTATAGCTCAGTACTATTTGTTTATGGTAAGAGCTAAATGTGAATATTAATTTTGAAACTAGTGTTTTTAAATGAATTGCATTCTATTGCTAAAAGAAATTCCCCAATTAATTCTGTTGAATCTTTCCCAGGTAAACAAATACATTATCTGAAAATTGGAATAATTGCGTTTCCTCAGCTGAAGTCCTGGCGCTTCCAGGTTTGCTCTTTTGGAATCACACTAAGCACTGCTTTCAGAGCAGTGGATTTGGGTTTCAGACGCTTCCAGAAGGCAGCACCTGTTGTGTCAAGAGCGGAAAGCTAAGGATGGCGTGGTTTAAACACTCCGGCAGAGGACTTGGAACCACTTACAATAGCTTCTTTCAGTTGCTTTTTTTCTTTAGAAATGTTTCAAATGCAAAGAAAATATTGCTTCCTCCATGTTTGTTCATAACACAGTTAAGATTTCAACACAAATAATCAGAACGGATGTTTCCAGACTTTGAAAATTTTTTTCTTTTTAATTAACCTGTGCTTGCAGTATATAACAATTGCATTCAGCATGTGTGTGCACGTGTGAGCAGGGGTTCCATGCCCAAAACACGCCTCGATTCTTTTCCATCCCTTTCCCCACCCCTTTCTCCCCCTGCTCCCAGCTCCTGGTCTCCTATTTTGCAGAAGATTCATCTCGCTGTTTCCTGTCGTCTTAGAGTTTGCCCTTTATTCATACTCCGGATTTCTCGCGTAAGAGGACGCCGGTAGCGTCCAGGCTGTGCGTCTGGCTCGCCTCCATAGCACACCGGCTTGGGTCCTGGGGCTGCCCCCGGCCTATGCGGGACTGCAGCGCATGCTCCCCTGGGCACAGCAGCGTTCCGTGGTGTGTGGACGCCACCTCTTCTCCATCCCTTCTGTCCACAGCTCTTTAACCATCAGCATCAGGTTTGATTTCACTGTTTTGCAGCTTTATTAAAAATTTAGCATTCATTTTGTTTTAGTTTTGAAGTAGTTTAAACAGAGCTGAAAATAGTCCTTAAATTTAACTCATGTAATTCAACTTCAGTATCTGATCTTGCTTAATTTTTTAAGGCTTCTCGCAAATTTCTAGTGCTTCTCCATAATAATTTATCTGCTTCAGTAAATCTGTCAGATAAAAGACATCCAACTAATTTCAGGAAAACAGCACATTTTAGAAGTGTGAATGTGTCTCAAATACTGCATGAGCTATATTTATACTAAAAAAAAAAATCTTTGCTTGAAATTTGAAATTTTATTTGCTCAGTCTGGCTACTCTAATAGTACACTCCACCAAGGTGTACATTTGGTAATGAATACTTTGCTAAAAAGACAAATAGAATTCGTTGAGGTTTTCAAAGGTGCCAACACGGCGCTGAGCGGAGGGGCCTTGCGCGCTGCTTCCTCCTCGCTAGCTTTGTGCACTTTCTCGTTTCCTTCATTGTCTGTTAGAATCATTGTCTGTCCGTCTCACCTTTTCTATGGACAAATGAGAAATGTAAACACTTATGTCTGTGGATTGCTTCCCGTGTATCTTTCGGGCTAATTTTGCTCTCAGGAGAGGCAATTAAGGCTGGAGAGGGGAATTTGGAGCTCCCGGAGGTCCAGTGAGGAGGCTGGAGGGGGAGGCTCAGGGATTCCAACACCGATGTGGGGGTCTGGGCCAGAGCCCAGAGAGGGAGGAGCAGCGAGCAGGGAGGGAGCCCAGGGAGGGAGGCCCCACTGAGCAGCGAGCAGGCCCCACTGAGCTCGGCCTCCCCAAGTCCCAGCCATTCGCGCATTGAAATGAAAGAATTTCCCTTGGGGTCTCCGTGGTGCACGCAGAGTCCCAGCGCAGGCAGATGGCCAAGTACCCCGGAAACAGTGGGTCCTCACAGGGGGTTTGGCTCTGCTGTGGACCCTGCTGGCCTGAGGCCTTTCCTTTCGCCATCCTCTGTACTCGCAAGCTATTTCCAGTGGCTGGGGTTGGAGATCTGGATGCCCTCGGCCTCCACTCCATGTGCCATTCTTGGGTGCCAAGGGACTAGGTATCAGTGAGGGTCCCCCAGAGATATAGTACTAATAGAGACAGGGCGGGATAGGTGACAGATAGGTGACTAGATGGACAATGTGAGATAGGTACATGATAGATGATAGATGATAGACAGATAGACAGACAGACAGACAGACAGATAGGTGACTAGATGCACAATGGGAGACAGATGGATGATTGATGATAAATGATGGATAGAGAGGTACTAGATATCAGGAGGGGTGACAGATGATAGAGATGGACAGAGACATGACAGACGACAGACAGGTTGGATGACAGCTACAGGGATAGGCAGATATGAGGATGAGTGAGAGGCCCTGGATGAGAGGGCGTCGGCTTGGCATTGGCCCCTGCCCATGTGGGCGCTGGGAAGTTCCCAGATAGCTCATCTGCACCTGGGCTTTGGTCACATGGCTCAGCCTGAGTCCAGGATCTGAGAGCCAGGAAAGCCAGGGCCAAAACTTGCCGTTCCGTGCTTCAGACCTGAGAATACAGAGCCACGGGCGAAGGCTAGGGGCCTGGCAGTTAGTTGTCTGGGGGCCTGAGGGATGGAGCCCAGCCCGGCCAGGAGCCAGGCCCGCCACTTCTTCTCTCTCCTTTTTCACCCCATTTCCGGGCACTGTGCCCTCCCCTGCCCCCACTGCAGGGCAGTGGACAGATGTGCATGCCTGTCAGCTCACACTGCCTCGCCGGCTGCACGCTTCTCCTCCTGCATGCTCCTGTGGACGTGTTTCTCATCTCTCCTGGGGCCACCCCCTCTCTCCTGGGCTCTTCAGTTCACGTCAGCTGCTGAGCATCTGGGTCCCCAAGTCCCCCACTGGGATGTGGCCTGCAGCTGTGGCATAGTGCCATACAGCTGCTCCTAATACTGTTTCGTTAGTGTTCCGTGGCACCAGCCTGTGGCTCTGCCACCAACCACAAGCGGCCACTTAATTTAGGTGCAGTCAGTGAGATCTAAGAGTAAGTCGTTCAGCCCCAGGGTTCCATGGCCCGGTGGGGCTGATGGCCCTGCATGGGCTGCACCGGTTGTGGCGCTCTCTGTGGGCCCATGGCATTGGCTGGAGGCAGGGCCTCAAGGACGTCCCAGTGCAGACCAAGCCCATGGAGGGGTCCCTGCTGCCTGGATGGCCCAACTTCCAGGAACAATAGCAGGGTGTTGCTACTAGTGACTAGACTGAGTCTCAACTCAAAATCCTTTATTCAAAATTTGTGAATGGATCCCTGAAACTTGCTTCAGCGTTCCACTGTATTTTTTCAAAAGAAAACAAAAGGGGCAGTCGGTCCTGTTTTCTCTTTCCCCACTGCTTCCTTTTCATGGTGCATAGAGAGCCAGTTGTAGAACAAAGCTTCCTCTCTGCATCAGCCTTCTCGCATCTCTAGGACGCTGCACTCAGAGGAGCAGGTGAGGAAAGGACAGCGTTCGTCCATTCACCAGTCCCCTAGGAAATGCTTGTGTGACTAACATGGCAGGGGCTGAAGCACAGCGGGTCAGGGACAGCAGAGGTGGGTAGAAGGAAGCAGGCAGGGAGGGGAGGGCGGCAGGGAGGAAAGGGCAGGGTGGGGCCGTGGCAGGAGGCAGCTCTTTCCTGCCCGCCCACTCTCTGTCCCCTCCTCCGGGCTCCTCTCCTGCACACCTGAAGCTGGCAGCGTCTCCGGGTCCTCTTCCCTGAACGCAGAACCCCTCTGCTCAGCGAGAGTGTCATCCTGCCCTGCAGGGCGGGCCCAGGGTGCACAGCCAGCGCTGCCTGGCATCAGGAAGGTCCAGTCTGCAGCGAGAGCATCCCAGGGCTGCAGGGAGGACTCTGCAGAAGAGTTCACCCTGTGGAAAGAGCTCTGCCCTGTGGAGGACAGAGCTGTGCCCCCCTGGAATTCCACAGGCTCTTCCACCTTCTCTTGGGGTCTTCAGAGGGAGGGTGAGGCCAAGTGGCTGCTGTCCCTCTCAGGGAATGGCAGTGGCAGGAGTGACCAGCAGCCACTGTCCCTCTGTGCAGCGAGTGCTGCCACCATGGCCCCCTTCTTACAGGCGCAGTTTGGCGCAGAGGGCCTGGGGACCTGTCCAAGGTGACACCGGGAGACACAGGCTGTGAGCCCAGACTTCTTCCCATGACCAACCACGCTGTGGGGAGCAAAGCGTCAAGCAGGCACAGTGCTCAGAGCCCGCTGCCCTCTCCCGCTCGCTTCTCAGCGTCTCCCTAGTGACCTGGCTCTGCTTGCTGTTGACGGGCCTCACTGTGCGGCGCCGCCAGCCTGGGCCAGCAGGATCAGCGGGCTGCGTCCACAGTGACCTGGGGTGGGGATATAGCCCATGCACCAGTGCCCAGCTGATGGCCTGCACAGCGTGAGGTGGCAGGCAAGCCACCCAGGGCGCCCCTGGACTGCCCTCCCTGGGCAGATGCTCAGATTGCTCTAGCAGCTCAGTGTGGGGAGGTGAGGGCAGGGCAGTCCTTGGGGACAGGGCCCTGGCCCAGCCCGCTGTGGCCTCCTCTGGTGTGCTGCCTGGGTCGCCTGCCACCTGGGCCACTCCTCTTTGTGGATCTTCTCCTGTCACCGAGTCTCTTCAAATGACTCTCCCGGGGAAAATGGGGGCGTCTGAGCAGCAGCTGCAGTGAATGACAGGGGGTGATCGAAAGGTACAGTGAGCATTTAGACTAAAGAGAATCGACTACAGTAAAGACACGCTGCTGTGGATGCCCCCACACCCTCCCCCTCATGTCCGACTCACCTCCCGCACAGCTGCTGTACTTCCCCAAGCAGCTCGGGACGTCCTCTTTTCTGCGTGTCTTTACAAGACATGGTGAGCACCACCGTGGACGATGCTGTGCCTTGCGGCTTCTGCCTCTGCCCCAAGGCCCGCACCACTATGGCCAGCAAATGACTCTGCAGCAGCTCAGGATGCTGAGGAAGCCAGAGCCATGCAGCTGAAGACACCACAGAAGAGGAATCCGGAGCTGCTGCAGAACGCGTCAGAAGGAAGGGCCAGATGCATTCAATGCAGGCAGAGGGCTTCGAGGGGGATTCGTGGCCATGAGTCTTTTACTGTAATAAATCATATAAAAATGTTTCGCTTTCCCTGTATCACTCCCCAAAACAAGGCACATGCCCCGGCTGCAGTCTCCCGAAGGCTGAGTGACGCCCCGACACCTGCGCCTCAGGCCACAGCCAGCAAGGCCCTGCGGTGGTGCAGCAGCCGCAGCTGTGCCCATCCCTGGCCCCAAGACCCTCCTGCTGCTGTTGGGCCCCGAGGGCTACTTAGGGCACTGCCCTGCGGTGCTGCCTGCCTGCAGGCTGCCTGTGGCTGCACCCAAGGCCACCCCCCAGGGCCACCTTCCAGGGCTGAAGGGGCTGTCAGGTGTGGGCAGCAGCAGGTGCACACTGCTGACTGTGGCGATGCTGCAGCCACTGAGGCCCTGCCTGCGGTGGGCAGTGCCCGCCGGCCTCCCACTGACCTGCCTTTCCCACAGGGCACTGACAGCTCCTCAGGCTGCCACCCTGGGTTGCGCAGCCTGCTGGACAGCCCTGGCCTCCGCAGGCTTTGGTCTCACCTGGACGGCTGGTGGCCTGGACAGCTGGGTGCCCTTCAGTGCTGCATGCTTTTCATCCTAGGACACACGCGGCAGGACACGGTGCCTTCCACGCCACCCCTCCTCCCTGCCCGGGCAGCTCAACCAGCTGCTCCGTTCCCCATTAAAAGTCAAGAATCCACAGAGATTTCATGATGTAAAGACAGAAAACGATTCTCCACGGGGAAAGCAGGAGAAACCGACACTGTGCTAGATGGAACGTGGAGGGGCAGGCCCCTGCCTTGGGCCCCAGTGGACACTGGGCCCCAGTGGCCAAGACTAAAACTCAACATGGAGTCTCTCATGCTCAAGCCCCAGGTCACCAAGCCAGAAGAAGCTGTTTATCTGACTGCCTGAGAAACCAGGACTGAAGTGATAAGAGCCAAATTTTCCCCAAAGCCACCTTTCAACTGGCACAATAATAAAGTCCCCTCTGCTTTAATCCTTAAGTGAAAATAACCTGGTGCGACCCGATGTCCCCACTGCCCCTTCTCTTGCTCCCACTTTACAAGGAGGAACCCATGCCGTGCTCTTGCGCTGTTTCTCCTGCCTTTGGCCCTTCTCTGTTTACAAAAGCAGCTTCCTCTGCTCAGCTCTTCAGGACGCTCATTCTATTTTGTTGAAGGAAGCATTGTCCAATTTTATAACTGACCATAAAGCCAAATAAGATCCTTATAATAAAGTGGGGCAACGCTGTCCTTTGACTACTGAGAAAATATAGCTGCTTCAAAGGCAACTGCAAAGAGGTTGTGATGCCTAAGTACCTCTTCCAACCGAGTAAGAGGATGACTAATCTAATGGCATACTGGGGAAAGTGCATAAATAACAAAAATTATACATAATCATCAAGAAAATATTCACTATTACTACAAGGCAAATAAAGACCAAAAGTTCCAACACTGGGGCCAGGGGTATAATTCAGGGATGGGAGGCGTGCCTAACATGCTTGGTGCCCTGCGCTCCAGCCCCAGGACCAAAGAGTTCTAATTAGGAAGCATCACACACTGACCCTGAAACATCGTTTTGCCAAATTGTGGATCCATCGGCCACCAGTGGACAGGAGACAAATGCTCCATTCTTTCTTCCTTAGGAGGCCAAATCCCTTGAAAGAGTTATCTAATTCTTATCTTCCTTTTTTTTGACATTGCCAAAAACACAAGCCAAGCAAAAGACCACAATTATGGCCTCATGAGCCTCACTTCAAGGAATGATGCTACCAATGACGACCAGCGAGCTATGGGACCCAGGGCCAATGTTTCTGTCATTGCTCCACCTGAGCTGCCAGCTGTCTGTGCCACTCACTGGTGGCCGCCCCTCCCTTCACACAGCATGTGCCTCTGCCTCTGTGCCGTCTCTTCCTCTGACCCGGTCTGCTGTACCCTCCACCCTCACATGAAGCCATTTCACCAACCATCCCGGCATGCACCGCAGGACAGCTGTCATCCTGCACCCCTTCAACACTGTCACCCCCAAACAATCATTCAACATTGACTGAAGGCCAACATTGGTGGAGTGCACACAGCAAAGCCCAAACCCCTATGGTTGATGAGCTGTCCCTGTTAGGAGCAAACGCCTGGTGATCTTGTTGGTCCTTGAAGGCCTCGTGACTCATCCCAGCTTGCCTCCTGGACAGGCGTCCTTGTAGATACCATTGTTGTCTTGGACACTGGTGCTGTTTGTCCCCTTTGAGGCTGGGATTTCTGTGGGCCGGGCCAGGTCCTCAGCCTACTTCCATGGGCATCAGGGACTCCTGAGTCCAGAGTCTGCATCTCGAGTTCCTCCCTGGCTGTAGACACATAGTCAGAATCTCTCACTTTGATTCCAGGTTTGCTCAATGAGAGGTCAGGTGGCCTAAGACCCTGCAATGGATCTTAAATTCACCAGTGGGTGTGGATGAACAGTCCTGCTGGGCCAGGTGTCAACCCTGTGAACAGTGACAAAGAAACAGCTGGGACTCTCAGGTCTGCAGGCACAGAGAACAGGGACAAGAATTTACAGCAGGCCACGCCATGAGTAGGGCAGGCGTGTCCGGCACGACTGCAGTGGTCCCTGGCACCACGTGAGGATGTGGAGCACTGTGCCCTGGACTCTTCTCACTTCTGCCGCCCCCCCCCCCCCCCCCCCCCCC
>PVKN010024601.1:0-14402 GCA_004027915.1 Capromys pilorides
GTTGGGCCTTGTGACTGGTTAATCACACCATTTGTCGGTCTCTGTGTGAGCCCCCCAGGCAGGGCTCCCAGGACCCGCTGCGTCTCCCCTGCTCCTCCCGTGCCCTGATAGGCTTAGCGTCATCCTAGGCAGCACGAGATGCTCTTTCTGCCTGGCTGTTGGAGTTGCTCAGTGGAAAGATACCAGTGCAAGCCCCGCCCACCTGCCCATACGCTGACGTCCTTGTCCTGTCCTTATTGCTTCTGCTTGGCGTACTTGTGTCTGAAGGGAATTCCTCAGCTGGGGAGAGAGAAAGAAAAAAAAAAGAAAAGAAAGAAAGAAAAGAGAAAAAGAAAGAAAAAGGAGCCCTTGCAGAACAACTCTAGTTTTTAAAATCCATGGAAAAGTTCACTAATGCTTGATAACACATCGGAAACCTTATGAGTAACTATTAGGGTTTTAATTTTTTTTCTGTTTCCTTAGTCATTACAAAGGGCCTTTTGATATTGATGGGGAGAAGCACGAATGTTGAGATGATCTGTTTCATTTACCCGATCTACTTGTGAGCTTGTGTTTACGGCCTGCTTGAAATGCTGCCTTTCCCCCGCTGCAGGTCAGGACACCAGAAGTGGGTACAAGAAGGCCTGGCCAAATAGCTCAGCGGAGTAAAGCACCTGCAAGCAGGTGCAGAGGCTGGATTCGATCCCCAGGCCTGCCTGCTGGCCCGACCCCCAGGGCGTGCTGAGTTGGCAGTTGAGACTGGGCGTGGCGGCCTCCTCCAGTATGGAGGCTGTAAACAGGCTAATCGCTACAAGTCCAACCTAGGAGTGAGACCTTGAACATCCTGCGTACCTTTCCCTAAAGTAAAAATGGAGGGACAAAACCCCCTTCTTCTGGGTTAGCTGGCCCTGTGGCTCAGAAGCCGCCAAGTAGAGGAGCCTCGCCGTGGCAGACTCGCTGGCAGGTGTTGCCCCCGTGGAGCTGGCCTTCTGAGTTGGAGGCTTCTGCAGCCTGGGTGTTGGGGGAAAGAGATACGTGGGGAAGAAGAGACAGGAAGGTATCTGTCACTAGGAAGCGCGGTGCATCCCCTGGGGCCTCGGTGGATCTCTCGTTGGCACCTCCTGCCCTGCTCCATTCACACACAGTTATCAGGCTGGCCTCCTCTCTCCAATCTGTCCTTTGTCCTTCTCCTCATCTCCCCGGCCTCCTGTCTTCCTCTCCGCACTGGCAGCCTCCCAAAGGCCCTTCTCTGAACTGCTGCCATCTGGAGCAGCCGCCCCTTATCGCAGAGCTCTGTTGACTTGCCTCCTTTTCTAATCTCTCTGGAAAACTTATCTCCTCTTCTCTTTTCTTTGGCCTCCTCAGTGTAATTTATTTCTCCCTCCATTATTCCATTGACAGGTCTCACATTTAACCAGCCTTTCAGGGCGGTGCCGCTGGGCTGATGTGAATCTCCCGCTGAACTCTTCCTGGTCACCCTCTCTGGCTGGAGCGTGTGGCTTCTTCCGCACACAGGAACTACAGACGGATGTCAGGGCGAAGCTGGAGAAGGCAGCGTAGCTCAGTTTGGTCACCCTGAATCATTTGATTTGTGCATTGTTTGCTCCTGCTGTAGCTGGAGTCAGACTGGTTCCAGGAACGGGGTGGGCTGTTGAATTTGAGGACTGTAGAAATGCACTTGTCCTGTTCAGGTGTCTCCGGCTTGGGTTGAGAACCTGGGCTGGGGTGGGAGTTGTGAGTCCTGTCATTTTGAAAAGCTGCGAGTTAAGACAGGTGGCACTCCTTAGGTCATCTCTGAGGACTTGAAAGGAAGACAAAGTCCCCGCCTATGATTCACGAATGCCTCGGAATGCGGAGCTGGTTCTTCAGACATCTCTGTCTTGTTTGCTTTTGCATTATCTTTGAGAATGCTTTTGAGGAACTGGTCGAGTGAATGAGAAGCCATGCATAAGATCTCCCAGAGAAAAGTTTATTGATTTTCTACTGTAAAAAACATTCCACGGTATTAAATTTGTCACTTGAAAATTAAAAAGCACTTTCCCAAATGTAAGTTGCAAGTGAATTTAAAGGATTTTAGGGAAACATGTGTGTTTAATGAAACCTATATATTTAAACTCTGAGGGTAGCCGGTGCTTAGCTGTCAGAACCTGATAAGTTCATTAAAATGCTGTATTATTATATAGAGGATAGCAAGGAATTCATATCTTCTTCATTTATCATCAGGTCATAAATGTACAGTAGTATCCTAAATTTCAGTGGTTACTTTTTAGAAGTTTCAATAATTTTGATATGAATTTATTTAAATTTTTTTCTAATATGAATTTATTATTTTATGCTGCTGTTAATATGAGGAAAATCAACAAAATCTGGAATAATACACCTATCATCCTATTTTAAAACTAAAAGATTGATAATTAAGCTGCTTATTACTATAGGTAGTGACAGTTTACATTTACTCTAAATAGTTTACTATTTGCTGGCCTTTATTTATGAATGCTAACAAGTTACTTTTCACTGAGAAAAATGAGACACTGGGGAATAACATCAAAAAAGTAAGCAGCAGTAGTGGGGTGCGATCTTAAATACCTACAAAGGTACTTAAGAATGTGTCCATCGAAAGTCCATGGTAGCGTGTTAGTGTTTTCAGTAATAAAGGGAAAAATTCCAACTGCTTTCTTGTGAGTTCACATAAAACATACATATACTTAAGAGTAAGGAGAAAACTCACTGGTTTTTTCCTTCACTCCTTATTCAACAAATATTTATAGAGCACTGGTTCTAAGTGAACCAGGCCCTGATCAGAGCATTGAATTTACAAAATTCAAATACCTGTATTCCCCCCCGCCCCCCCATGGGATCAGGGATTGAACTCAGGGCCTTGTGCTTGCCAGGCAAGCACTTGTTCCACTGAGCTATCTCCCTGGGCCCCAATACCTGTCTTTTTAAAAGCTACGTTTCAAAAATTTTGCCGAAGAATTATTACCAAAGAAAAAGAGCAGATGCATGGCCTGGAAGTGCAGCTCAGAGGAAGAGCGGCACAGGGTTGGTGCTCTGCACCAGTGTATGGAAGAGACAGGTGCCTACACAAGCCGGTCAGGAGATACGATGTTCTGTATATAGCATATGTAAGTGTATGATCGTTTATTATTTTTAAATCAAACGTTGCTTGCGGTGACAAGTGGCCTGACAGCAGGGAGACACATCATCTGAGTCTGCAGATGTGGAGGCAGCCCGCCCCTGAGGACCTGTCCTCCCCTTCAGGGTGCCTTCCACTTCAGGGTGCTCTCTTTCTCCTGTAGGTGGCGATGCATTTAGCCTCTCAGCGTTCTAGGGATGCAGAGTCTGTGGTCCTTGTGCTAGGTCAGGCTGTAATTAGTCACTTCTTGGATGGAGCATGCCAGGATTAAAGTTGGAAGGTGGGCATAGTGGCAGGAGAAGGTGCTGACAGACGGTTCGTTTTCAGTTGCACCCGTCTTCAGTGTGTTCAGACTGTATAGAGAGAAAAGGTGATAAAAAGTGGCAGTGGCTAAAACATTACAGAAATTCCCAAGCTTTAATGATAAAGCTGAAAGTTGGATTTACTTCTTTTTGCTTTGGGGGGTTGGGTCACTGTGGTATAGTTTCGAATTAAAAGTAATTACTTTCCATTTGCTTAGCAAAGAGATATAACAACTACACTGATTTATGCTGAGAAATATCAGTTGTGCGATCGTATTTAGATTCTACCCTTCTTACGTATGTGTCCAATTTTGCATTCATAACTGACCTTTGCGTGCAAGTAGCAGGAATACTGACGCATAAACTAATAAAGTAGTAGGAGCAGATTGTAGACCAGAGTGTTTGTTTTAAAGGGATGTAGTGACTTCCTCAACATCCATCATGATTTTCAGATTCCACTTGCACATCATTTTGTGTCATTCATCCTCTGGCCCTCAGAGAGAGTTTTAATTTTTTGAAGAAACCTACAGCATGCTTTCTTAACATGCAGATCCTTTCCGAGGGAGCATAAAAAGAAGCCCATCCTGTTAGACTTGGTGACACAGAGGTCAAAAGATAAACTGTAAGTGATACCTATGTTTATTTTTTTGACGGTGTTAAATTAGCAACCTCTCAGCCCTCTCCTGGAGAAGTACAGCCTGGGTAATTGAACACGTCGCTGGGGAGGAGGCTCCGTTGGGCCGATTCCTATTATGTTGACTTGTCAGGGGCCAATAATTAAAGCTAGGGAGCGATGCTCATTAGTGCCTGCGAGATGATTCAGAGAACTGGAGGGAGAAGTCCTTGAGGCACGCCTGCGAGGGGCAGGCTTGCGTGGAGGGGAGGGGAGAGGAGGGCGGGTCGCCTGGCCGGCCTTTCTGCTGTGCTAGCAGTCCAGCCACTGAATTAAGTGTTGCAGATGTATTCTCCCCAGCTTGGATTATAAATTGCATTTTACTTCTGCCTTTGAACATAATTTTGTTCCATGTAATCATATTCTGCTCAATTATGTTCTTAATGGTATATAAGATGTTTTAGAAAATAGAAGCAAGTCTATTCAAAAGCACTTTGAAAAAATGTTACATGGGTAATCATTTCATTCATTTTCCTGGAAGCATCATAATAATCCAAACATGCTCTCCTTCTTTGAACTCTCAGTGCTGTGCACATAAAATACAGCAGTCACGTAGGTTTGGTGACAACAGATGACGTTAGTTGACTCTGTCCATCACGTTTACTTTGTAAAGATGGAATTTTATGATATATTTTTAACCTGAGTGAAATCACAAGCAGTGCATGAGCACAGACAGCAGAGATGCCTAGGAAAAGGAGCTGCATAATGAGTGTGGAATTTATATTTATCGTCGCTTGAGCAAAGCTGGCTGCTTTGGGGAGCAATTCATCCTTTCCGGAATAGGAGAGCTTCATCTTCAGGACCTGAAAGGTTGTATTCTTCTTTTAAAATCTGCCTTCGTTGGTCCCACTATGATAAACCTACTATAGAGTCATGAAATGTCCATACAGTTTCACTTTTTGGAAAATGACGACAATCAGAATTTCTCCCCATGATCGGACTTTGCGAAGAGTCCTTAAGGGCGCACAAGAGGCTCTTGGCATTCAGCGCTGTGGCTAACATTTTCCTTCACACTTCCTTCAGCTGGAGGGATTGTAATTGTGTGTGCCTTTTCCTAGATTTCAGAGTTGAGCCTGGAGTCTTAGCTAGCCGCGGAGGGTCCTCGTGGACCTATCTTCTGCATTTAGAATAAGCTTACTCTGTAAGGAGGCCACTCCTGAAGCTGATGTTTGTAGAGCTTGGGTTGCATGGAATTGTCTCGTGTTTCTGTATCTCCGATCGATCGAAGTCCCTTAAGGGCAGGGGCTTATTCTCGTTAATGTTTGCAGGCAGAGGGCTTGGAGATCAGTCAAAGCTGGTTAAACTTAACTTAGTGAAGGGACAGAAGAGACCTTCAGTAATAGTTACAGATTTCCAAGAATACCAAGTTTCAGACCTCGAATAGAACAACCTCCGACTCCATGCCAAGAATTCTTTGCATGATGTTCTTTAACAGAAGCCTTCTTCTTGGGCTTGGTAGAACATTTCCAGAGTGAGATAGATCACTCTTTTGCAAGGCATCTGGTTCTAAACTGGACAGACCCAATTTTTAATAACAAAGTTGGCAGTGCATAGAACCACACTTCACACGAATTTTCTTTGCACCGTACTCACCAATTAAGCAATATTTATTATTATCTCTCTTGTCCAGCTAAGGATTCTGAGCTTCACAGAGGTCAAATGATCTACCCAAATCCTCAAAGCTAATTAGCAGCTGAGTTGGCCAGGGCGTTCACCTGTTTCTCCCGAGAGCCTGTATTCTTGCTTTGCTAAGCCTGTTGCTACAGCTCTCTTTTTCATTATTACAGAGATATCTGTGGTTACTTTTCTCCAGTTACCCATGGAGGTGTGTGAGGGCTGCATTGAGCTTCACTTTGTTGCTGTATGAAACAGGAAATGATGATGCTGGTCAAAATGAGTGGATTCTTAGATTTTATAGTAAAGCTTTAATTTACATGTAGTCCTGTGTCTTAAATCTTAACTCCCAAGGGCGGTGCTCAGCAAGGTATTAAAGTAGAAAGGCTGCTTCATCAAGACTGTGAGATCTTTCTGAGTAGCTGAAAAACTTGAATGAACCACATAACACCAATAACACAGATGTTGAAGCTGTCGAAAGAGGCGGGAGAAACCATTTCTTATTGATCTCCCTGGGTTCATATTGGAGGAAAACACAGAAACATTCTTAATGATTTGTGTGTTGCTACTACTTTCCTTTTCCTTAGAAGTTTATGTTATTGATGTCATTACCTTACATGGGGTGATGTTCTCCTGAGAACTATTCTAATGCACCCATAATCAGCATTGACTCTTCGGACAGTTACCCAATGCTGATTATTGATGTATTTGTACAAAGAAGACTGACAGGCCCTGAAATCAACAGAATGGTCCTAAACCTTGAGCACTGTACATTTTTAAAGGTTTTAGGTTGGGGAGGGTGTTTACTCAGACATTGTCACTTCTGAATGAATTTATTGATTAAAACTGGAAATGCTTCGGCTTCTACCTTAATTCATGTATTGCAAAGATTTTTCTTTGTGGTGGAATGATGTAAACCAATTACAGATTCTGCTCACAGAGTCTCTCGTCTGCTCCTTTAAAGAATGCTAAAGCGCCACTGAAGCGATTCTTGGGGTTCTATTAATCAGCGTAATCAGTGCTAATACACTGCTCTACCAGCTCAGCACCACTTGTCAGTAATATGACAGGGCACATTTCATAGCTTCTTCACAAAGGCTCTCATCTATGGGGGAAGGAGACCAGGGTTTTAATTGTTGGCAATCTGAGGGCTGTGTGATTAAGACAGGCATTCAGAGTGAGATTAGGCTGGGATGTTTTTTATCCCTCACTCGTTCTTTTCTGAGTTTGAGTGTAGCCTTATTGATCAATATCTGAAACTTTAACTGGGGACCCATGGAAGGGAGGTGCGCCTGCTGGAGTGGCCTCATCCTAGAGGGAGGTGCTGGATAAGGCTTCCGCCTGGCTCCTCCTCCCGTGGCATCACGCGGATTTCTGAAATCCTTCTGTTTCCTCGGTCTTCCAAATGAATCTGCTGATTAGGTTTGACATGACTTCTTTATTTATTTTTTTTTTTATTTATGAAGAATACAGGATTCTGTGAAAATAGAAATAGTGTTTTAGAGTGGCCATGACCACTTGTGGTGTGTCCACCTCACCGCTGTGGCGCTCCCAGGCAGTCTCTTTGCTGTTTAAAGCAGAGTACAAGACTGAAAAGGAAGAGTCAGGCGAGTGCAGTGTGGAAGGCGCGGTGGGCAGACGGGTACGGCACGAGTGGCTGAGCCCCAGTGAGGCCTGAGAAGATGCCTAGGACTGCGGTGGGAGGGGTGCAGATCGCCTCTGGACAGTGGGGGCTGGAGAAGGCAGGCAGAGACCCAGAAAGCAGGGCCGAGGCGCTGGAACTAATTGTTTCCTATTTAGAGCTGTTCACTACCAGTGATGCCTTCAATGAGCAGAGGATAACATCTTCATGAAGGTCCCTGAAGGAGGGCTGGCAGTGTAGCTCAGCGGACTAAGCGCTGGGACCAGGGTTCGATCCCTGTCACAGCATGCTATGCGGGCCCTGCCCCCGGGCGCGCTGAGCTGACCGTAGAGTCTGGGCGTGATGGCACATGCCTGTAATCCCAGCACTAGGGAGGCAGAAATCAGGAGGATCACTACGAGTCTGAGCTACCTAGTGAGACCCTCCGTGCACGCGTGGGCGCACGCATGCATGCACGCCTACACACGCACACACACACACACACACACACACACACACGCACGCACAGTCCCTTAAGGAGGAACAGGAATTAAAACTTCAGTTGCCTGCACTGCAGCCCAAGAGCATGCACACAGGCCTTGTCACTCCTCTAGAGCTGCAGGGCCACTGTCCTTTCTCAGTTCAGCACAGGAAATAAATAGAATGAGAGAGCACGGATGGCAGAACTAAGAGAGCTGGCAAGGAGGGAGACAGAGACAGAGAGACTGAGAAATTATTCCTTGTCCTCTGATTTAAAAAACATAGTGATGTTAGAAACTCAGTTTCAAAGTATTGGATTGTAAAACCATCTTTTAAGTTTTAGCTATTTGATATGGCATTTTTATGATTTTTATCAGCATGAATTATACCTTTTGATATGTTTCCTAATATAATTATAAATTTAAGTAAACTTCCCGTAATTTAGAGCCTAGATTAAAAATCTAATTTCTAGGAAATGACTAAATCAGTGATAAACTTCAAATGTAGTTGACAACTATAATGGTGGTTTGGTTATTTAAGCATCTGAACCGAGCTTTGGGGTGCAAGCGAAGAGGAGTGGGACAATTTTTCAGAATTATTTAATAACCATTTCGTGTTTGTACTCGTAGACATCTGCCCTTCTTTTTACCTACCTGGGTCTAGAATGGGCTGCTGTGTGTTAATGAGTAAGTGGATTTACATCCAGGGAGAAGTTGCTGGATGTACTCAGAAGAAACAGGCAAGTTCCTTTGCCCAGGTTGGACGATTTGTGCTCATATGCGATATGTACAACTGAGGATGTGATGAAAGTGTTTCTAAAATGTAATCTAGCGGACATGTTAACTTCAACTCTGGAATCCGTGGTGTGTGTACCACTTGTTTTTCATTTGGATACAGGGTCGCGCTATGCAGCTCAGGGTCATAGCGATCCTCCTGTCTCAGCCTCCCTAGCTCTAGGATTACAAGTGTGCACCACCATGCCAGGGATTCCAGGCTGGCACAGACTGCGGTACTGGGGATCAAAGTCGGGACCTTACTCTTGCCAGACAGGCACTTATACCACTGAGTTATCTCCCCAGCCTTGTACCACTTTGTTGTACATCTTCTGTCCTACTTTACTTAGTGGGCATGTTGATTCCTTTTGTGGCATGCCAAAGAGAACCTGTTAAATTCAGTTACTTACCAGGATGGATGCTATCACGGAATAACTACAGTATGAGGTTTAAAAAGATAGCATCTCAAATATTACGCTGTAGTACATACTGCAAATGATCGGATTGTTCAAAAAAGAGAGTTAGCTATTGGTACAAAGCTCTTTTCTTTGAAGCATATGTACAGCTAGTATTTTTACTGTTCAAAAAATAACCAAAGATGGGGCTGGGAAGATAACTCATTAGAATAAGCACTTGATTGGCAAGCACAAAGGCTTGAATTCAATCCCTGGTTCTGAAATATATATATATATATATATATATATATATATATATATATATATATATGGCTTTTTAAATATATATTTTATATATTATATATAAATGTGCATTTAACTAAATGAAATTACTGAACTATATATGTAGTACACTGCACTGAATAGGTAGGTCGATGTAGTTGTTTTGAATTTAAGTTCAAATGATTTCAGAAGGAAAATAATTTACACTGTTGAAAGTTGTGTGGTAATTGGATGACTTCCTGCTTTTTAAATGATTCACACAGTAGCAGTGAGTACTAGCTAAGGCTTTGAGGTATACTGAAGAACCCGTACGAGTTATTCAGGCAGGCTTCCGCGAGGACTGTTTATAAAAACATAATGCTAACTGCTGAGCTCTCGGAGCACACTGGAAGTGTTGGTGCACAGTGGAAGGACAGCTACGGTTCCCGGGCTTGTCCTGGTCCTCACAGTTACACCAGCAGGAACCCGGCCAGCCTTGCCCTGCGCGGCAGCGTGAGTGCAGCTGTGTGTCAGCACTGTGGTCATCCCCATGGTCTTCGTCACTGACTGCATTTGGTAGCAGTTTCTGTCTCAAGGAGAACATGCAGAGACTTCTTCGTCCCGGGGATTCTTTCAGGACCAGAGCAGACATCTACTTGGCAGCGAGCGCCACGGAAGCGCCACAGCCGTAATCCAGCTTGCATCTAGATTTTGTTGCTACAAAACAGATACGATTGCTAGGAAACGAATAAATAAAATTTTTTAGTTTATCAGAGGAGATAGACAGTGCAGGTATCTATTGCTGGCTGTATTTTCAAAGGACTGTATTTAGTAGTAGGCACTCTAAACAGGGTATGAAAAGACAGAAGCAGATCATGTCATGTTCGGTAGTTTCCGTTGTCTCTCTTCTCCACCTTCCTGCACTCCTGTTTCGTTCAGTGAGTTGTAAAATGTGAATTCAGATAGTCGTAAATGTGTCATATTTTACAAAGGCATAAATCTGAGAATTCTGCAGATGTTACACTGGAGAATGAATTTACTAAATTTATTAATTGGCACATTTTTACTAATACAAAGAATAAAGTGTTGCTGGACCTCCGTGCTTCTGTGTCAGGTAAAAATGGTTTTTCTTGAGTCCCTGTGGACATAAATACACACAGACACACACACACACACACACACACACACACACACATATTAGGCTGGGTGTGGTGGTGCACGCCTGTAATCCCAGCACTTCGGAGGCTGAGGCAGGAGGATCAGTGTGAGTTCGATAGCAGCCTGGGCTATGAAATTGAGCTCAAGGCCAGCCTGAACTGCATAGCGAGACCCTGTCTCAAAAAGACAAAAACAAAATAAAACAATACAAAAAAACTATATATATTAGGCTAAAATATTATATATGAAGTTAGTTTCTTTAGGTTACTGAATGTTCATTAACTTCACTGAGCCAATCAGTACAAAATAACTTTTTCTCCATCTTTTGGGGCGTAAGTAGAATAATTTTATAGTCCACTGTGGAGTCGCCTGTTGCACTAATGTCTCAACAGATAGATACTCAAGAAGCCTGGGGACGTCATTTTATATGTCATTTCATGAGCAGTGCGTGTAGGAGAAGGACTCTGTGATTGCCGTTTTGCTGATGAATAAAGGTAGGCCTGAGGAAATCACGTGAAGTGACTGCGAGTCAACTAGGGCAACTTGGCGAGGAGCTGGAACTTGAGTGTCGCCCCCAGAGCTTTCCTCATAATCATTTGGATCTTCCCTTCTGTTTGTCCACCTAAGTGGCCTGCACAGATTTGGAGTCACTCCTCCTCTGTTCAGAAATTTTCTCTAAATTCCCCAGTATGTTATGAGGATTTTGTTTCACATTTGGATTCATTTCTCTTCATTCTGTCTTCATGAATCATAAGTAACGAAGAATCTACACGTCCTACTGCTTAGGGCATTTGTGATTTATGCTTTAATATTAAGGACACTGTCTGTACTATGGTAAGCAGAAGCGAGTATCTAGAATAAGTTAGAGCAATACCAGAGAAACCATTTCTTGGGTTATTTTGATCAAAGCAAGACAATCCTAAGAATTTTATAAGTGAATATAAAATTGATAAAAATCTTCAAATCCAGGCTCTATTAAGCTACAATCTTGTCTTAAAAAGTATTACTTTGGTTTTAGTTAATTTTCATTGACATTTTCATGGCTCGAATCAGAAAGCAGGGGTGATTTATTTATTTATTCATTCATTCATTCATTCATTCCTCCCTCCCCTCTACCTAAAGGATGATTTAAATGAGTGACTAAACTGAACTGAATCTTGGGGGCCAGAGAGATAGCTTAGTGGCATAATCGCCTGCCTGACAAGTACAAGGTCCTGAGTTTGATCCCTGGTGCCCCCCCACCCTGAACACATGATAATAAAATGAAGTAAGAAATGAAAATGAATCTTAGATAGAAAAAGGAAACACATTATTTTTCTGGTTTCTAGCGTTAGTGTCATTTAAAAATTCCTTCATAAAACCATTTTTTTCTGGCTCCCACTTACATAAACTAAAATGAGAGGTTTATTAGTTTACTTTAAGTAAATGGTTCTTTCAGACAAAAAATTGCAGATGGTTAAAACGTTAGAAGCTTTTAAGGGATCTTTGAATGCTCATAACTTAGCAATTTCTGTGCTGTCCCTAATCTTGAAAGAAACAAAAGAGACGCAGCCGATGTTAGCGCTCAGGGGCGCTGGAGTGGGCTCTCTGAGTCCCAAGATGGAATCCCGTCCCCTCCCTCTGTGTGGGGCCCCCGAGCTAACAAAGCCTGGCTTTCCCAGGCTCCCAGAGAGCAAGCTGCCTGCTTTCCCTGTGTTCCCAGCGGGGTTGAGAGTATCCTCTCCCTCCTTTGGGCTTCCACATCCCTTAGGACACAAGCTGCTGCCCTCCTGTCCTAGGGACTTCGGGAAGCTGTTGATGGCAGACTTAAGGGGTGTGCGGGGCACGGGGTGCTGTGTGTTGCCAGCTGTGGGTTCCTTTTTTTTTTTTCCCCCAATGCATGGAGAGGAGAAAGCTACAGCTTGCAGTGTTCCCTCCTGGAGCCACCGTCATTTTGGAGTAGGTCATACTGTGGGACTTAAAACTGGGTAATTATAGCACTTGACGGTTCTCTCTCAATAATAATAGTTTGTATTTATATGGCCTGTTTCATCTTCAAAGCGTTTCAGAAGCACTAATTAATTCTCACAACATGCCTGGGAGGTGAATATCATCAATCCCATTTTACAGATGTGGAAATTGAGGCAAGCAAATTAAGGGCCTTGCCCTGGGCTATAGTGGGAAGTCAGAATCTAAACTCAGGTTGCAAACTCGGGAGCTGCTGGTGCCTAAATCCGGTTTTCTTAGCTCTAAATTAGTCTCCTCCCTCTTCTTGCTCCTCATCTTTTTTTTTTTTTTTTCTTTTTTAATAAGCCCTGGAAGAGACTCTGTGGTTTTCCCTTTCAATCTTCTTTTTTCTTAGAGAGTAGCTTTTTTAACACTAACCCCGTAATTAAATAAATCATCTTAGTATAGCAGCTTTACAGAGCTAATATGTCTAATCAGGATATAAATATTTTGGAATGTCAGAAAATGAATTAGGTTTGGGTGCAAAATTACATTTTGCCTAATAAATATTGGATCTGTAAACAGTAAAAGTAATGACAGTGATTAGTGCGAAGCACCACATCAAACGTGCATTTAGTGTGGACCTGGCCGGGCATTGTCGTGTCACACGGAGTGATGGGTACGCGCTCCATTCTTTGAAAAATCAAGGCGCTCATTTGAACTGTAAATTGCCAACATTGTAAATTGTAAATTGCAGGAGTCATATTGTGCTGTGATGTGACAAATGGCGACTGGAATATTGGCTGGGCTTCTGGATCTTGCATTTCTCTTCGACTGCTGCTACTGTCCCCATTTGTAGAAGCTGCATGGAGACTCGTTCTGGACGTGCGGGGGGCCCCCAGCCTGAGCTGCTGGCTGTGGCGGGGGTCGGCCGGGATTCGCTGCCCTCTGACTTGGCGGAATGATGCAGCTCACTGTGGTGCTGTTCATTCTGTATCCCGCTGCATCTGGATGCGAGGGTTCCGGCGCAGTGGGTGTCTTCCAGTGTGTGTTGTGTTACAGCTGAGGAGGCTGGTTAACATGTTAAGTACATCCTAAAAGGGAATGTAGCCCTTAAAAGCAGAAGATGTATCAAAGATGCCTGGTCCCTTTCATTGTGCAGATGAGGAGGTGGAGATGGAACGCCATTACTAAGGGCTGACCTTTGGGTTTGAGGCAGCCGACGTAAGTGGAAGCTGAGGAGCTCCAGCGCTTTCGGCGGGACGCTTGACCTCTGAATCTGTTTAATTGTTCTAATCACTGAGTTTTCATCTTAAAACCCAAATGAGTTACTCATCTAATTCTGAAAGTGTGTTTTTCACATACAGGTTATTGTTTAAGTGGGCAGCCTGCAGGTGCTTTCTTGCCTTGCATTTCCAGTGAGGATTGGTTGCGCTAGAAATCACTTTTTGGTCTTTACAGTTATCAGCAAAAGCGTTTGTGTGTACTTACTGTGTGGTGGTTGGGGTTGAAGATTTTACACTACAATGATAAGGAGAGACAGATATGAAGGCAGATGATAGGGCAAAAGCCTTGCTAACCCATCTCCATTTCACTAGTGCTGTCTGGACCCTCTGCACAGATACTGTTCATGCATGCCTTTGGACAGTAGGCTCTGTTGTGTAATATAATGTGCATACACACACACACACACACACACAGAGAGAACACTAATGCTGCTATTAGTTTGCTTGCTTTCCACCAGGAAGATCAAAAGTTGATGGACAATGTTCCAGATTTGTTATGGCATTTGGACTTATTAGATACATTGTAACTATATGAGTTCTGAGAAAGCAGAGTTCTTCAGAACCTATAAAAGTGACTGCTTCCAATAAGATGCTTTTGGCGGCAATATAATATATATGAAATTAAATGTTGTGGAGACCATTGTAGAAGATTGGGGAGAAGACATAAATGTTTGTAAAAGTCAGAGGGCCCAGTGAGTGTGAAGGTCTATTTAAAAGTGATAAGTTGGTATATAATTCAAAGATTGGTCCCAGTGCAACATAATTAATAATTAAGCTAAACAAATTAGCAACATAGCA
>PVKN010024602.1:0-14391 GCA_004027915.1 Capromys pilorides
AGCCCTTTGGAGGCTGTAAACAGAAGAATCACTACAAGTCCAATCTAGTAGTGAGACCCTAAACACCCTGTAGACCCTTCCCTAAAAAATGCCCCCAAAAACCCAAATAAAATAAATATATAAAAATGTACCTTGATTTAATTAATTGTTTCACATGTTCTATGTTTTCTTGTCTGCCTGATAATTTGTTTTAATAACTGATTATGTGTCCTATATTAAGGTGTTTCTCTTGCAAACCCTGACTACAACAGTTATTCTCTAAAAGTTCTGTTCCAGCTAGCTTATACTGTAGATAAATGGGCACTCATGGCATTAGACCAAGTGCTTTTGCTCATATGAGTTACTAATGAGCTAATTAAAATTGCTTAGTAGGTAAGAGTAAGGATGTCTTTCAAATTGGTGACATGTTTTCATTAAGGTTGTTAGCCAGTCAAGATAATATTTACCTTTAAAAGTTGATTTCGAGGGCTGGAGATATAGCTCAGTGGACTAAACACTTGCTTAGGTAAGTTCAAGGGCCAGGGTTCGATCCTTGGCTCCACATGCTATGCTGGCCCCGTCCCCAGGTGCACTGAGCCAGCAATAAAGTCCGGGCATGGTGGCACACACCTATAATCCCAGCACTAGGGAGGCAAAACTCAGGAGGATCACTATGAGTCCGAGCTGCATAGTGAGACCCTACACAAAAAGTAAAAAATAAAAAAAACCTAAAAATTGGTTTTGACTAGGCATGGTGGCACATACCTAGCATCCTGGTGCTTGGGAGGCTAAGGCAGGAGGATTACCATAAGTCTAGACCCGCCTAGGCTACATAGTGAGTTCAAAGACAGCCTAAACTATATAGGGAGAAAAAAAAAAGTTTTGATTTTATAAATTCAATGTCCATTGTTCTTTGTATACAATAATTTAAGAGAGTTTTCCTTGGTTAAAGACATATATATTTCATAAATTATAAAATATATATAAATTTAGGCCAGCAAGGTAACTCAGCGGTCTAAAGCGCCTGCTTAGGCAAGCTTAGGTGCAGGGGACTATGGTTCAATCCCCAGCACCACATGCCATGCCAACTCTGCCCTCAAGATAGGCTGAGCCAGCCAAAAAAAATTATATATATATATATATATATATATATATATATATATATATTCAAAAATTGATGTATATCTTTATGGAAAGTTTCAGAGGGTTAACTGTACTCTACTTTGGTGGTTTTCATGAGTAATATAAAGCAACTGTCATTTACTAATAATGCTTATAGATGTAACAATATTTCAGCCATCAGTTGCCAGGTATAAATTCAAGTTTATAAAAGATAAATATGCCTATTATTTAAAACATATTAAGTGTATTTTCATGAATTATTAACATAGAAAGGTTTATAATTGCTTTCTTAAGTTGACTAAGGATTACATTTCTAATACATAATTTTTTTAAAAAATTTGACACAGGGTCTCCCCAGCACTGGGATTGCAGGCATGCACCGGGACGGTACACCTGGAGTTCCATGGCCAGCATGTGGTACCAGGGATGGAACTTGGGTCTTTGCACTTACCAGGCAGGCACTTAGACACTGAGTTATCTCTCTAATACATAATTTTATGTTAAAACAATGCTTTTTAAAATGTTGGCCTGCATTGGAGCACCCTTGGGCTCCAGGAGCTACGGGGCAAAACTCCGCCTGTGGCTGAAAAGGCAGCTGCCTGAACCAGTTTGTTTCAGTTTTCTCCACTGATGCGTGGCTTCTCTGGCTCTGCCCCAGAGTCCTACTGTGCCATGCCCAGAAAAATATTATTTTTTAATTTTATATATATATATATATACACACACACACACACACACACACACATTAACTAATTAAAACAGTTAAAGATTTTCTTTATCTGAAGCAATATTTTCTTAAAACATTCAAATGCTCTTGTTTAAATGTACAAAAACTAGATTAAAAACAAATGTTTATATTTTACTAAGTTAATGTCACGTGCTTTCCATTGTTATGTTCAATTTTGTTACTTAAGAAACTAAGTTTTAAGAGTTAAGGATTTCTTAAAGGTCAATTTGGGCCAGCAAGAGGGCTCAGCAGTCTAAAGCGCCTACTTAGGCAAGCTTAGGCAACCGCTGGGACCGAGGTTAAATCCCCAGCACCACATGCTGCACCAGCCCCACCCCCAGGGCAGGCTGAGCCAGCCATAATATAATAAATAAATAAATAAATAAATAAATAAATAATTCATAAAATGTTGCCAATAAATTAAATTCATAACTGGTTAAATGAACAATTATTATCTTAGTTTGTAATATATCCTGTTATATGTAATGTGCTTTGAATCTAAGCTTTAAAGTTTAATACTTACAGGGCCCGGGGAGATGGCTGCATGGCACAAGTGCCTGACTGGCAAGTGCAAGGTTGTGAGTGTGAACCCCAGTATCATCAAAAAAAAAAAAGTTTAATATTTTCAAAATACCTGATAAGGCTTTCTTTTTTATAGTATGCATTGCATGTAGATCAGTGGTGTACATACATTGCATGTAGATACATATGGCTCGACAGGCTGTATCTTTAAATGCTCCAAAATGGTGGCCATCACTGATCTAGACTTAGACATATAAAATGGTCAACATTTTTGGCATCTCTTTAAGTTTGGGCCTGCCGCTTTTGATTACATTGGCTTTGACTACACAAGCATTTGTTACTGTATAAATGAGATATATATGTATATAGGGCAATGAGTCTACTTATGGCCATTAAACTTAGACAAGCTCTAAATTTATCCTTTAATCCTTGTCAGTGCAGCTGCACCTTGTAAACCTCCTGTTAGAGTCTAAACTTCGCCTTAGGAGTAAAACTGAGTGAATGTCTGTAATGACTTCCTATCTTGCTATGGCACTAATTATTGCTACCTCCATGGAGTATTGAAAACATTTGTGTTTCCCAAGTGAAAAGTCATGTTCTATCCATAGATGAAAAGGCAATTTACAGGTAAAAGAAATGGCCCAGGCATATTGTGTCTCTAAGGACCTTAAGAATTTTTTACTAGGTTTGTGTCCTGAAGCTGTGGTTTTACTAAAAGTACAATTTGAAAATAATGTGTTGCCTTGTCGTCTATCTTATTCTGTCCTATCACTCCCCAAACTCTTGCTTGCTTGCTTGCTTGCTTGCTTGCTTATTTATTTATTTATTTATTTATTTATTCTGAGACAGGGTCTTGCTATGTAGTGTATGCTGACCTTGAACTCAACTACATAGCCCAGGCTGACCCGAAACTCCTGGTGAACTTCATGCTTCAGCCTCCTAAGTGTTCAGATTATAGGCACCCACCACTACACCTAACTATGGTTGACTGTTTATAACAACCTACTCTGGGGGCCGGCGAGATGGTTCAGCGGTCTAAAGTACCTGCTAGGAAAGCTTAAGCAACTGGTTCGATCCCCGGCACCACATGCTGCACCAGCCCCACCCCCAGGGCAGGCTGAGCCAGCCATAAAAATAAAAAGCCTACTCTGCCTTCTACTAGCCAATGTCCCCTGACAACTATATTAATCCCCTCCCAAAGTTGGGCATGGTGGTACATGCCTGTCATTCCAGCACTTAGAAGGCTGAGGCTGGATGATTGCCATGAGTTCAAGGCCAGACTGACCTATACAGTGAGATCCTATCTCAAAAAAAAAAAAAAAAAAAAAACAAATGAAGTTTCTTCTTGGGTGATACCCTGGTGGCCTAGTGACCTCACGTCAGACCCTCCTCTTAAGGGTTGCACCACTTCCCAGTGCCACCACTCTGACACCCAACTTCTAGCCCATGAAACTTTGGGACACATTCAAACGATAGCTAGAGTATGCCTCCACTAATCACCATTTGACATAGAAAAATAAAAGACATCCCACTGGAAGGATCATGTGAACCCTGACTAGTCCACACAGGAGGGTGTTGCATGTATTCATGCATGTGTGTGGTGTGGGCACACAGAGGCATGTCTGCCTGCACGTGTCCATGTCCATGTGCACGCATGGTGCACATGGGGAAGGAACTAAGACAAAGCCTCTGAAGCCCGGCATCATGAAGCCACCGCCAACCTTCTCTGCAGCCTGACACATCCTTACCTGAAAGCCATGCTCTTCACCTGGAAGTGTGGCCCTTTATTTTATATTTTAGTTATAATCCTTTGCAACACGGAGGATTAGACCCAGGGTCCATGAGACACATGCCAAGCAAGCACTCTGTCACTGAACTACATCCCAGTCCCTTTTATTTCACTTCAAACCAGGGTCTCAAGGAGTTGCCCAGGCTGAGCTCCACCTTGGGATTCAACCACTTTGGTCTCTCAAGTAGCTTGGCCCAGCCTCTTTCTTTTAGATTCTCCTCCATTTGCTCCCATTTACAATGGTAGTGTTTTGGATTTGTTTGCTTGTTTTGTCTTTTGTTTGTTTTTTTTTTTGAAACAGAGTCTTGCTATGTAGTTCAGGCTGGTTTTGAGCGCACAATGTAGCCAAGGCTGACCTTGAACTCAATTTTCCTGCCTCCACCTCCCAGTTACTGGGATTGCAGGTATGCATCACCACACCCAATAAGGATAGTTTCTTAAAAGATGTATTTTTTTTAATGCGTCATGAAAACTCATTTCTCGTGCACCAACTTTTGGCACTATTTTCTAGAAAGGATTTTTCCAGAGAAAAGGGGGCAGCTCTGAAGCTAAGCAATTGGCTGAAGCCTACCATTCTCTCTGCAGGCCTAATTGAAAGTGTTCAAGCTTTAATTTGAGCAGTCTATTCATGAGTAATGAATGATGAAACACCATAACTGCCAAAAATTCAATTATGAAATGAGGTTCCTTAATCAGAACCCGGCAACTGTGGTTGCTGCCTAGGAGGAGAAAGATTTTCCATCCCAGACCTCTTTCTCCAAGATGTACAAAGCACTTCAAGTATTGGGGACTCAAATGGAATGTGTCCTATTTCACAGGACCTACAATCCAAAGAGCTGAATTTGTAACTGGAACTTTTCCTAAGCTTTACCCCTGCCTACTCTGGTTGTGAGGGGCTGTCTGTCTCAGGGGGATCAGTGTGTGCTGCTTCACCTAACCTGCAAAGCCCACCATGCACTCGCCCACACTGCCTGTTACTCTGGGTTATCCACTAGTCCAGAGGCTGCGGACATCTTTTTTGCACCCATCCGATCTCCTGTAGTGACAGAATCCTGCCTGGAGATGTGCTGCCAGAGAAGAGCTCAGTTCTTTTGTTGGTTTTTGCTTTTGCTTTGTGCGACAAGCTCTCCTTATGCTATTCAGCTGTTCAGGCTGCCCTTGAGCTCACTCTGTAGTCCAGGCTGGCCTGGAACTCACAGCAATTCTCCTGCCTCACGCTCCCAAGTTCTGGGTTTACCAGTGTGTGCCACCACTCTCATGCTCTTGTTAATTCGTGAAAGCCTTAAAAATAGATCTTGTAGAAGAGTGTGGAATAGTGGCCACTGGAGACTTGGAGGAGTGCAGCAGGTGAAATTTAAAAGGGTCGGAAACAGATAGCAAAGCAGTTAGCTAGGAGATATTAATGCTGGACAATCTATAATATATTTGAAAATAACCAGAAGTCTGAAGTTCCCAAGGAGGTGTGAATGCTATTCACCCTGGTTTTATCATTACACATCATATACAGGTATTACACTGTACCCTAAATATGAACAGATGGTATGTGTCAATGTTATTTTTTTAAACATTTAAAATTTCTTGAAAAGGGGCCAGCAAGATGGCTCAGTGGTCTAAAGCTCCTGCTTAAGCAGCCACAGGGACTGCGGTTCGATCCCCGGCACGACATGCTGCGCCAGCCCCACCCCCAAGGCAGGCTGAGCCAGCCAGAACACAAATAATTAAATAAATGAGGTTTAAAAAATAAATAAAATAAACTTTAAAAAAATAAAATAAAATAAAATTTATTGAAAAGAGGTGATTGTCATTTTTTAATTTTTATTTATTTATTTGTTTTATTTGTTTATTTATTTTATGGCTGGCTCAGCCTGCCCTGGTGGTGGAGTTGGCGCAGCATGTGGTGCCGGGGATCGAACCGCAGTCCCTGCCATTGCCTGAGCTTTCCTAAGCAGGCGCTGTAGACTACTGAACCATCTCGCCGGCCCCTATTGTGTTACTTCTTAAGGGAAGATTTGACAGATAGAAACCATATGGGAAGCACACAGTTGGGGCCAGTATTGGGAATCAACCTTGGGCCAGGTGGGTGTGGGGTGTCCAAGCTATGAAATGGGTCTTCAGTGCACGAGAGACAGCTGGAGGGATCCCTGGACCAGACCGAGAAGAGCTTCCGCTATTTTTTCAGTGCCTTTGGGTTTCAACCTAGTGCTGATGAGAATATCCAACCAGTGTTTAAGATGTATTTTGACGTAATCACCTCACTACAGTATGGATGGTAAAATTATAAAAGAATCGATAACACATTTTAAATATAAACACACGCATTATCTTTCAATACTTTAATACTTTTAGGAGTACTAGGAATTAAATTGATGCAATTGGGGCTGGGGAGATAGCTCAGTGGTCTAAGCACCTGCCTGGCAAACACAAAGACCCAAGTTCCATTCCAGGCACCACATGCCCTGCTAGCCCAGAAACCAGGTGTGGGGGTGCATGCCTGTAATGTCGGTGCTGCAGAGGCTGAAACAGGAAGATCACTATGACTCCCAACTGCATAGCAAGGCCCTGTACCAAATAAATAAATAAATAAACAAACAAATAAATAAATAAATGCAATAAATAAATAAATAAATGCAATTAATATAACCTGATAAGCTAAGAAGAGATCTCATTAACTTTGTTTTACAATTTACTTCAGCATGACTTTTTACTTCAGCATGACTTTTTACTTCAGCATGACTTTTTCTATGCAAACCCATCTTCAAAAATAGCATAGGGTGGGCCGGCGAGATGGTTCAGTGGTCTAAAGCACCTGCTTAGGAAAGCTCAGGAAAATGCAGGGACTTCGGTTCGATCCCCGGCACCACATGCTGCACCAGCCCCACCACCAGGGCAGGCTGAGCCAGCCACAAAATAAATAAATAAATAAACAAACACAACAAGCAAACAAATAAATAAATTAAATTAAATTTAAAAAATAGCATAGGGTGACAGCATTTTCAGCACTGTGTATTACAATAAATACTATGAAATTCATATTGCTTAATTTATTAAGTGAAATTCTGTATCACTTGTAGTTTTTCTTGCTTTAGTTCTAATTTGTACTCTCTTTTACAGAAATAAAAAAATTTTGAGAACTTGTAGAGCACTTTAGAAGTACTATTTCTAACATAAAACCATCAAACATTCTTGTCTATTAATTAAAGAAGGAACCCTAAATGCTGATCCCAGGCCTGCCTACTGGGGTATCCCTTCAATCTTTTAAATTCTAGATATTTTTAAGATTCGTAGTTCTGATCTTTCATTAACTTAGCCTAAGTTTTCTCCTAAGTAGATTACATAAGACCAACAGTCTATGTTGGCACTACCTGGCTCCTTAGAACATATTTGCTTTAGAAAATTCAAAGTGCGTGGCACGCGACCAGCTCCTCACTCCCAGCAATGAAGATCAGACAGACACAAGCTCAAACAGAGCCACAGCAGCTGCCGATGGGTGAGTGACACTACGTCGACTTCGCCATCTGCAGGAGCAGCGTAAAGCTGAGCAAGGTCACCCTGAAGGCTGCTGCCTCTTAGGCAAACATATTTGACCTGGAATCAAGGAAATTGTGACCCAGAATTTCAAATATGCTTGTAAAAAGAAAAAAATTTGGAAAGGAGATGAAATTTTCAATGTTTGAGTTATTTCATTATCTAAATACGTAGTGCAAAGGCCCAAAATTCTATAAACATCAAAAAACATTTGCTAAATATATTTGGCAACATGGTTTCAACACTTTATTTTTTATGTACTTGGTACAGGGTATACAGGGTCTCACTATGTAGATCGGACTCAGCAAGTCTCCTATTTTCAGCTTCCCAAGCATTGGGATTACAGGCATGCACCACCATGCCCAGTTTCAACCATGGTCTCAGCAGCCCCAGCGGCGGGCCCAGCCACTGTGCTCTGCCCAAGCAGGCGCTTTAGTTCACCGAGCTACCTGGCCAGCCCAGTTTCAACACTTAAAACCAACTTGATCAAGCAGATTCAGATTCTCCACAAGCTTCCATTGTTAATATAGGGAAATATTCTAAATTCTAAATGTATGAGAAAAATGAACAGAGACCCAGCAACCAGGCCCAGTGTGTGAGTGGAACAGTATTCATCAGACAGGCCTAGTGTGGAAAACTATGGCAGAACTCCCTGCGAGAGGCTAGAGACGAGCCAGCTGATCCAGGAGCAGAACGTCTTGCCAGAGTGGCACAGCAGGCTCACCTCCAAGGGCTGCAGCGGAAAGAAATGGAGCTCAGCAGCCAGACCCAAGCCACACCCACCTGGATGATTTTGAACTTGGTAGATCCAGGTCTGGTGCTAAGGCAAGAACTCTACCAAAGCTCTACACCAAAGATAAGAAGGCAAGGCTATACAAAATGGCAAAGAGAAGGAGCAAAATGTACTCTTAGGCTCCAAACCCAGAAATTGGAAATCACACACCATTTTGAAATCTCTGAAATAATAGCATCTGAAGTAAAGAAACAACTGCAGAAAGGTATAGAGGAAATGAAATAATTTCTGAAGTAAAAGAAGAAATGATAACTATAATGAAAGAAGCACTAAGTGCTTCTAAAGAAGACCCTGATTAAAAAAAAAATACAGGAGAATAGAAAAATGATGGAACCTTTGAATGAGCAATATAGGAAAGTAATAGAATGCATGAAGCAAATTCAAAGTTCTATACAGGAACTTAAAACCTCAATCACTGGGCAGGTGAGATGGCTCAGTGGTCTAAAGTGCCTGCACAGGAAAGTTTAGGCAACCACAGGGACCACGGTTTGATCCTTGGCACCACATGCTGTGCCAGCCCCACCCCTAGGGCAGATTGAGCCAGCCATAACACAGATAAATAAAGTTAAAAAAAAAATAATAATAATAATAATAATAATAATAAATAAAGTTTGAACTCAGAAAAAAAAAACCTCAGTCACAAACTGGCAAAAACATTTGAATGAAAAGGAAAATAGACTTTCAGACTTTAAAGACATCATTGCAGCTAGTGAAAAGGTAAGAAAAGATCTCTTAAAAACAATTAAGATGGCACATGCTGTAATCCCAGCACTTGGGAGGCTGAAGCAGGAGGATTGATGCAAGTTCGAGACCAGCCTGGGCTATAAAAGTGAGCTCCAGGCTAGCCTGAACTGCATAGTGAGACCCTGTCTCAAAAAGACAAAAGAAACAAACAAACAAACAAAAAAAAAAACCTAAGATGCAGGAAAAAATAATTCAACATCTGAAAGATAATGCAAAGACTAATAAGTATTAGTGAGAAAGAAGGAGTCAATACAAACAATACAAATGATATAAAAAGAATATGGGCAGAAGTAATAGCAGAGAACTTCCCAAATATGGGGAAACAATCTGACATTCAGGTAACTGAAACATATAGAACTCCAAATAACATCAACCCATTTAAAACCACACCCAGACATATAATATGAAGATCCCAGAAAGTCAGCACAGGAACAGTATACTAAGGGCCACTAGAGAAAAGAAACTGATCACATTTAAAGGAAAATCCATCAGAATAACGGCAGATTTCTCTTCACAAAATATCAAGTCAAGAAGAACATGGAGCAAAGTACTTAAGTCTTGCAAGAAAATAATTCCAACCTAGACTGATATACCCTGCAAAACTCTCTTTCAAGTATAATGGAGAAATGAAATGCATTCATGACAAAGAACAAATAAAGAATTTCATGACCACAAAGCTAACCCTACACAGACCACTAAAAGATATTCTAGAGAGGGATCAAAATGAACCCAAACTCCATGAAGGAAATGGAAAGAACCCACCAAATAGGGCAGACAGCTAAACACAAGAAAAAAAGAGTTATACAACAGCAGTCTTTTGATTATTCTCTTGTCTACAGCAGCAAAATATTTCCATCAGCATACTCTACAAATGGACTTCTCCTGCACCCTATGGGTCATGACTCTATTTGGGTCTACAGGGTGGATATCAAGGAAACAGCAGTAGCTCAGTCCCACAAGTGACACCTGGCCACCAGTAAGCATCATTGACACTGTCCATGTACACAACATACTAGAACTTTGCACGATAGCCTATCCCCAAACTGTTAGAAGTTCTGGTCATATATTTGCCATTCCAGTATTTTTGTTATGTTCTATTCTTAGTAATTCTTTACTACCATGGAAACTTTTTCTTAGTTGCTATTTTTGCATATATTAACCTATTCAAATATATATGGTACACAACATTCTGGCCTCTAAGTTGAACTCACGATTTGATTTGAATTTTTAAATACTGTTTGAAACATTTAATTTCATTTTTAATAAATATTTAATTAATTCTGAATATCGTTTGTTTATAATTTTTGTTTTTGATTCATACTGTATTTTTTTAAATTTTATTTATTTATTTATTTGTTTGCTTGTTTTTGTTTGTTTGTTTCTTTCTTTCTTTATTTTATGGCTGGCTCAGCCTGCCCTGGTGGTGGGGCTGGCGCAGCATGTGGTGCTGGGGATCAAACCACAGTTCCTGCAGTTGCCTGCGCTTTCCTAAGCAGGCGCTTTAGACCACTGAACCATCTCGCCGGCCCTGTATCTTTGACTTACAATCTACTTATTTTTTTTAATGAGCAGAATAGATTTATTAAGAGAAAGCAAGCTCCTGTCCAAGAGAGGGATAGGAGGGGGGTCCCGAGTGGGTGTCCCTCAGAATTACAATCTACTTATAAGACATGGTATGATATTTTCTCCTAGTATTTGAAACTTTTTTCTTTTTTTTTTATTTTTAATAAGAAATAATATTGAGACAGTTTAAAACATGTTAGTAGGACAGCCACAATAATTGATACAATGCATATTGTTGTCTTCATAGTAGTTGTTCGGAATACAAGATGCGGACTTAACTCTTCTAAACACTATTGGTACAAATATTTCTTCTCACTGAACTAAGAGAAAGTGGTTGTATACATAGAGTAATATTCCATAATAGTAGTGGTTATCAGCAGAACTGGCAATGTCAGAAGCTGTTGACTTCAGCCTTTTACAGCTCAGCATACTAATCTGGCTTTACTTTTTATGCCTCATGGTTAGACTTTTCTGCTGGGTGGTTAAGTCCAAGTTGAAGCAAGACCTATGTAACAAAACATGTAATTTTTATTTCTGACAAGGTCAGTCAAATCCCCTCAGGATTTACCTTGAAACTATGTACAGCATTTTGTAGAACTTTTGTCAACCGTCTAGATGAGTCATGGCCATTGCTTGACCAGTTTGCTCCCTGTGAAAGCCCAAGAGAATATTTTCTCTCTAGGTGACTCTTCTTAGGCCCACTATACATCATCAATCCCTTTCCTCTGTGGCCCCAAAATCTCCTTGAACAGAAAATTTGGGACATCACTGAGTTATAGGATGTTACAGTACAGGGTCTCTTATGGCCTGAGTCCTCACTGACCTTGAAGGGCTAGGGCCAAAATACTGGCTAATCTTGTAGCCCTTCTTTTTCTCTGATTTTTGGTCTGCAAACTTAGGTTCTTAACCCTCCAGAAGAGAAGCTTAATGATACTATTACTCTATAACATAGGTATCTGAACTTATCATCACTGTCTTCAAAACTTTAAAAAGAAAAGAAATATATATATAAGAAATATATATATATGAAATATATATATATTTACACAAGAAATATACACACACACACACACACACACAAGAGAGTTAGAATAAATACATAGCTACTTTCTCTTAGTTCATTGAGAATAAAAGTCTGTACTAGGGGCCAGCGAGATGGTTCAGTGGTCTAAAGCGCCTGCTTAAGAAAGCTCGGGCAACTGTAGGGACTACGATTTGATCCCCAGCACCACATGCTGCACCAGCCCCACCACCAGGGCAGGGTGAGCCAGCCATAAAATCAATAAATAAAAAAACAAACAAGCAAACAAATAAATAAATAAATATTAAAAAAAAAAAGTCTGTACTAGTATTGTTTAGACAAGATATCAGGTCTGCATCTTGTCCTTCTGAATAACTACTATGAAGACAACAATATGCATTGTATTAATTATTGTAAACATCCTACTAACTTGTTTTGAAACTGTTTCATTGTTACTTTATCTTTTTCTCTCCTTTAAATGAATAAAACCCAGCTGGGCGTGGTGGCGCACACCTATAATCCCAGCACTTGGGAGGGTGAGGCAGGAGGGTCAGTGGAGTTTGAGACCAGCCTGGGCTACAAAAGTGAGCTCAAGACCACCCTGAACTGCATAGCAAGACCCTGTCTCAAAAAGACAAAAAAAAAAAAAAAAGAATAAAAAGAAAAAACAAAAACTGCATAAATAAAATAGCCTCTACACTACATGTTCACAGACCTGTAGACTCTACATTGTTCACAGCACATACAGCTAACATATGTGCATGTGGGGGCACATAAAAGATTCCTTAATAAAATGTATTTACAGTTAAAATTTTTTAAAAAATGAACAATATAAACAAGCACAAGGACTCAGATTCAATCCCCGGTACTGCACACTGTGCTGGCCACTGACACTGCGCTTGGTGGCGCACGCCTGTAATCCCAATTCTAGGGAGGCTGAGACAGGAGGATCACTACGAGTCCAATCTGCGTAGTGATACCCTGTACCAATTACATTAAGTTAAAAAAAAAACAAAAAACCCCGCTGTGTTCAGTCAAGCCGGGTATAGAAGACCATGTAGCGTATGACTGCTTTCATGAGGAATGTCAAGAGCAGGCAGATCGACGGAAACAAGAAGATTAGTCGTTGCTTAGGTGAGGCAGTAGAAGAGCTCAGGTTTGGGGCTTATTTTTGAACTAAGGAAAATGTTTTAAAGTTGTGTGATGGTTGTACCTCGCTATGAATCTGCCCAAAATCACTGATTTGTGCAACTTTAGTGGGTGAGTTGTATGTTACTTGAGTTATAGATCCATGAAGCTTTTTAACAAGAGAACTCAGGAGAAGGCTAAGACGGATCTGTATCAGCTCAGATTTTAAGATATTCCCCACTCCTGGGCTACAGCAAGCAGCAGGCTTGACAGCCACAGCCAGGTTGTTCACATAGTATCACTGTGTGTGCACACTTATTATTATTATTATTATTATTATTATTATTATTATTATTATTTTGAAACAAAGTCTCACTATGTAGTCCAGCCTGGTCTTGAACTCAAAGCGTCCTCCTGCCTCAGCCTCCGGAATACTGGGATTTCAGGCACGCACCACCACACCCCGGATCTCCACCTTTATTTGACCAGGCAATCTGTGTCCAGGTGGGCCACCTTGCTGTCCTTTCCCAGTACGCTGAGCACCGCCTGCACGAGAAGCCCACTTCTCATTGCTCTCCATAGCGTTGCCCACATCGAAGGTTCTGGTTTCCTGTTGCATGTGTGCCCTGGTGGGGTACAGCGCAGAAAGAACACATTTCTTGTCTGGATTTTTTTTATTTTTATTTTTCTGTATTTTTTAAGGGAAGGGTCTGCAAGGTGATCAGGGTCTCGCTATTAGATCAGTGTCATAGTGGTCTGCTTGTTTACAGCTTCCCAAGAGCTGGGGTTACAGGCACGCGCCACCACATCCAGTCTCAGTTGCCCTCTCAGCACGCCCTGGGGGCAGGGATCGAAACTCTGGTCCCTGTGCCTGCTTGCAGGCATTCTAATCGGTTTTTCTTAGACTTGATGTGACCTTCAGCTGTCAGTTGTCTGCACTCCCGACGGCGATGGCGTGGCACCAGCGGAGCATTATCCCCAGTGAGTCACAGCCAAGGTACTTTTCCACTTGGCCAGCTGCCACACTGGCTTCTCTGCCTTCAGGACGACTCTGTCATCTTGCTGTATAGCGGCTCATGTTCCTCTCCACCACTAGGCCCCAGCTAGTGAGCAGCTCCAGAATACTCTTTCCTGCTGCAGTATCGATTCCAGTGAGGAAGTCAATTGTGGATTCTTTTAAAAGGCATCAACACCGCTTTGAGCAATCAGGCCCTTCGAAGCCACACCCGCTTCCTCTCAGGAAAACCCGTAGCTGGGAAGGAGACGAGGGAGAAGTGATTGACAGCTCCGAGCTTCAGGAAGACCAAGCCCAGCTGCTGTGGTCATTCCAGGAAATTCTGGAAATCCTCCCTGATGGTTAAACTTCCCTGGCCTGAGATGTGAAAGGAAATTGAAGCCCCAGGTAATGCTTACACACCAAGCCAGAAGTGCAGGCTGCAAAGCCGGGCATGTTGCTGGCCCAGTGGTTTAAGAAGATG
>PVKN010024603.1:0-14380 GCA_004027915.1 Capromys pilorides
GTTGAGAAGGCATGTGCAAAACCACAGGAACAAGGAGCTGGCCCCTGGGCCCTGGGCCCAGCACACAGGCCTGCGTGCAGCATGTCCGTGGAGGATTCAGTGGACTCAGCAAGTCGGGTACAGTCTGTCTAGGACCCAGGTGGCCATAGAACAGAGAGTCCCTGTTCCCAGACTAACAAGGAGCAGGTCACCTGGGTTGCATGGGGCCTCAGGTGATCATGGCATGTACCTGGATGTTTGCAATTGTTGGGTAGAGACGCCTACTCCAAGGATCTCCCACAGGAGCAGGGACACCGAAACAAGGTGAATGGTACTGACACAAGATGAAGGAAATGGGGCCCTGAATCTCAGGTCTCTGAGGCCTGCTGTGAATGAGGAGGGGGCGTGGAGACCCTGTAGCCACATGACAAGTGGGCTCCATGGAGTAGATGATGGCTATGTTTTCCTGGACTTCCCAGAGAGAAAATTTACTCAGAAACTCCAAGCGATGGTGTTCATATCACTGAAAACTAGATGAGGATTTTTTTTCTTTTTTTAAAATTTGGTACAGACTCTGGCTATGCAGCCCAGACTCATAGTGATCCTCCTGCCTCAGCTTCCCCGGCACTGGGATTATAGATGTGTGCCACAGTGCCTAATTTTGGTGGCTAGCATGGCATGCTGTTCTGGGGATTGAACCCAGGTCCTTGCATTTGCCAGGAAAGTGCTTAGACTGCTTAGCTATCTCTCCAGCCCTGGAGAGTGATTTTCAAAAGATGGGTTTCAGACCCAAGAAACCTATGACACAGTATTATATTCAGAAATGGGTGCAGGCACCTGAAGATCTCATGGTGGGACACAGCTTGACCTGAACTCAGATGGGGAACAAGCTCCCTCGATCCTTAGACAATATGTTACATTCCCCAGATGTTTGCATGGGACAGCGTAGCCTTCCTGGAAGCACTGATGAGGGGGTGCAGCTCCCCAGATGCCCAGGTGATGGGATACAGCCTCCCTAGATATTAGGTGACAAGGTACATGTTTTTCCGATGCTTGGATCTTGGAGTACATCTTCTTTGGAGGGCCATGTCTTTGAATACAACTTCTCTGGGTGGTCAGCCAATGAGGTACCTCTTCGCTGGATCCCCTACTGATGGGGTACAGCCTCCCTGGATATCAGATGATGGGGTTCAGGCTCCTTAGGTACTTGGATGACAGTGTTCAGGCTTCCTCGGGTCCGTGAATATTAGGAATTGGCCCCCAATGTGAAGAGCATATAAACAGCTAGGTCAAAAGTTGCTGGGCCACAGGTCAGGCACCAGACCCTCGAGCCGCAGAGGCCTGCTTCAAGCCGAGCAGCATCCCTGGCACAGATGAAGGGGTGCTCTGGCTGGACGGGATGCACAGTGCGTCGGCTCGGGCAGACAATGCGGATCTGACCCAGCACGTCTCACAGACTGGGGCCAGGAGCTCATGGCGCCCCAGCCAGCATCTGCTGTGAGTTCCAACCTCAAACATTCCCCAGGCACCCTCAAAGGAAGGATCCTTATCCAAGATTGCTGCCAGGGTCTCCACAGGGCTGCCGGCTGCCAAGCCACTGTTGCGGGGGCCACGGAGCTGTCCATGGGGCTGGCGGCAGACTGCCGGCTCGGTTTGGTTTTCTCCTTCCTTCCCTGGGAAGCTCAGAGGCCACCTAGCCATGGAGGGGCCCTTATTGGGGGCAAACAGCTCCTTCTCCATAGTTCACTGGAGTTGTGCTCACAGAGCACGTAGCTCAGGATGCTCTGAGGGCTGCCTGTGCCCAGATGGATCTGCTTGTCCCCTGTTCCCAGGAAAAGATGCCTATTGCTGAAGTGGCCCTGGCTATACTGGGGTGGCTTCTGGCCCCTCTGGTTTTGGTGACCTCTAAATCTCTTTTATGCTGGCTGGATCAGACTGAGGGACAGACTTGTCCCCATGTGGTAGCAGGACAAGCACATGCTCCTGGGTGCCCAGCATCACGTATGAGCCATCCCTGCACATATGAGCTTACGTATCCCACCTGCCTGGCCCCCCAAACTCCCTTAGGCTGGGGCTTCTTAGTTTCACATGCCTAGTGGCAGAGTAACAGGTTCTGTAGTTAAGCATTAATCAGCCCCGGGTCTGACCTCTAGCAGCAGATAAAAGGTTCGCTGTGGCACCCTAGCCTAGGACCCAGAGTAACCAGACCAGATCAACTGGCTGGCACACAGAGGAGGAGCAGGGCTCCTGGCCAGTAAGTCCTGGTCAGGCCCCAGACGAAACGACAGGCACTGAAGTTACAGCGCAGGAAGGGCTTCTGCTTACCGACTCACGGGCCACCCAGTGAGGGGCTTCTCCCTGGAAAACCAAGGGCTGAAGAACTTGATCATCCAGGCAGAGGCTGTGGGGTAGCAGAATGGCCTCCAGCACAGCAGTAGGGCTGAGCAGGACTCCCTAGGGCTGTGCTGACCAGAGCAACTGCAGCTCCCTTGCCCAGCTCCTGGCCTCTTACCCTTGGTACTGGTGGAGCCAGCAGTGCCAGGAGGCTGCCTTCCAGCCACGCAGTGGTGACTCAGAACCTACGTGGTGTGCTGAGCCAGTGCAAACCAAGTCCACCCCTCACAAAGGTCACCCGCTCTCACAAAGCTTGGTGGGGCTTAGGACACCCTCACCCCTGAGGGACCCTGCAGATAGGCTGCGGAGCCCAGTCACTCCATCTCTGAGCTTCCATGGGACCATCCTCCCTAAGGGAGTTTCTGGGCTTCTGATGGTCAGCAGTTCTGGTCATGAGGTGGGGCTCTCTGAAGCCCGGCCTCCCATGCTCCCCCTCCTACCAAGATGCTCCTAATACTAGAAACAGAGCCAATGCCAGGCTCTAGGGGCAGGTTCCGAGTGGGATGGACTTCCTGGTGGCCAGAATCTGAGAGGAAGGCCTGAGGCGGATTGGCCCTAGGAGCCACGGGCATCAGGTGAGACGCTGCAATCTTGGGGGCACCAGTCTTCCCCTGGGGGGAGTGTGTGTGTCTGTTTTTCAAGAGTTCCCATAGAGAGTCACTCCTACTGAAACCTAAGCCCCAGTTAGACCGGCAGTGGAGAACTAGCAGCGGAACTAGCTAGGAAGTCAGGATGTTGTCAGTGCCTGGCTTGGGCAGGGAGGGGAGTGTGGGGGTACCTGGGTTCCTTGCCAGGAGGGACCAGAGTACAATAGAGCACAAGACTGGGCTTCTAGAGAAACCACAGAGGTTTCCTGGGAGAAGTGGGGATCACATGGGCCTTGAGGGGTGAGTGGGACCTGATGGACGGGATGCGGCTTGCGGGTGCCTGGCAGATGCAGGAATGAGCCAGCTGCCTGCCCAGAAGCTCAGAGCAGAGATGGGCTTGCAGAGAGAGCCATGGTGAGAGGGTGATGCTTGTCTCTTGTTTTCTGTCTCCGAGCATCTCTGGAGTAGGCCAGGGAACACTGACCACCAAAGACAGACAGCGAGAGAGGCGCTGGCAGAGCACAGCTGAGAGTGTCCTGGGGGTGAGGAGGGAACCTTCTCAGCCTCTCACTGAGAGCCTTTCAGTCAGTGTCCCTGTCATTTGGATCTCTACTGCCCCAGCTCCTGGGCACTCTCCTGAGAAGCCCCAGTCTGGAGTTACTCTGCTGGTGGGTGGGGACCAGTGAGGTCGACAGCGCCACCTGGTGTCTACCTTCCAGCCAGACTTTTACCACCTAGCGGATCCCAGGAACCAAGAGCTTCCCAGGCCTCAGGATCTGGGGACAGCAGTGGTGTTCCCAGGGTCCCAGGATGCGCCAAGTCCAGTTTCCAGGCAGCACTTGTGATCCCTGTGGACAAATTTTCCAGGGCACCTGGGGATCTTGCAACTTAGAGGGCCAAGTCTGGGTTCTAGGGCTACTCTACCCACTTAGCTGCCTGAGGTAGGATGAGGCCAAGTGGGGTGCAGGGAGGGTCACATGCATATACATGCATACACAGAAAAAGACCATATTGACAAGGCATTCCAATTCTCAACTGTAAAATCTTTGTTTTTAAATTTTATTTATTTATTTATTTATGTTATGGCAAGCTCAGCCTGCCTTGGGGGTGGGGCTGGTGCAGTGTGTGGCACCAGGGATCGAACCGTGGTCCCTGCGGTTGCCTGTTTGCCTAAGCAGGTGCTTTAGACTGCTGAGCTATCTCACCGGCCCTTCAACTGTAAAATCTTGAATGAAGCTACTTCAGAATGCAAGTAAAGCTGGGGAGATAGCTCAGTAGAACAACTGCTTGTCTGGCAAGTACAGGGTCCTGAGTTCAATCCCAGGTATCGTAAAAACAAACAAAAACAAAACAAACAAACAAACAAAAACCAGAATGCAGGTAGGATCTCACATTTCACAGTGGGAAACTGCTCCTCCTCCCCCGAGCCTTGGTGGGTGGGGCAGTCCTGCTCCAGGGACCCTGCAGGACCCTGACACCATTTCACTAGCCACCTCGTGGGCTGCTCTGCCAGCCACCAGGGGGCTATGGAGCTCATCTGAATGGGCGGTGGGGAGGGGGAAAGCCATGAACAGAGGGGCTGCCTAAGCCTGTGAGCTCACAGCATACCCCTCTCCATATCGACCGGCAGGGACTTCTCCAAGGGCAAGTCCATTGGAATGGACAAGCTATACAGTATGCTGGGCCCAACACAGAATGACAAACAGCTCCCTTTTGTGAAAAAATGAGACATTTCAAGAGGCAACAACAGCCATTAAATCCAGTACTGGCTCTTCTCTTGGCCTCAGGCTCCAGCCTCAGTCTACTGGGACCCCTATAAGTCCTTGAAGCGAGGTGGCACAGGTGGGCCCCTCCCAAGCCATTGCGCCCTTCTCTGTCATCCACTGGGCAGCGGTTGGGGGGTCAATTCTGGAGTTAGGATGGGGTCTCTCTGTTCTCTCCTGAGCTCTGCACCAAGCTGGAGAAAGCAGGGTTGCGTGGATCCAGTTCATTTACTGGTTGCTGGGGTGGAGTGGTAGTGGTGGGGAGTCCCTGCAGGAGGTTGTGGGTTTTATGGCAGAGATGGAGGGTTAGGAACTCAGACTCGCTGCTGCCCCAGGAAAAAGACAAGAGAAGGGCCTAACTTGAAAACCTTCCCTGGGCCTGCGGTCACAGTGCACCCCAGTCCCTAGCCAGCAATCTGCCCTTCATATGCATCAATGGGAGGAATAAGCCTGGTCAGATATGCTCCCCAGATCCCAGGCAGGTAGAGCACAAGGGCCAGGGCAGCTTTGCCTGCCTGCCTGCCTGCCCACTCTACTTCCCACCCACATGTGAAGGGTGGCCGGTAGGGTAGGCAGGCAGGCAGGCAGGCGAGTCTGGGCAGGTGGCTGAGTCAGTGAGGAGGAATGTTCTGGCCACTCCCAGCTGCACCCAGCTCCTGCCTGCCCCCAACTTGCCCTGGTCCCCAGGTGTACCTGGCCCAGTGCCCACCCATGCCAGCAACATACCTTCAGCCCAGGCTTGCTCAAAGGAGCACCCACCCACAGCCAACCTATTCCTGGACCCCTGGGTCCCTCTGGGCTCCCAAGGACCACAGGGCACAGATCTACCTTGAGCATGCTTGCAAACTGTGGTCAGCCCTGGGCAAAAGGGCAAGTGGTGAGCCAGTGAGCAAAGCTCCCCAGCCCTATGGAGGAAATGGGCCTAAGGAAGGGCCAGGGCCCAGGACAGACAGGCAGGGAGGGAGGGGCTTCCTGAAAGAAGGGATTCCTGTGAGTGGAGAGAAACACTGAAGGCTCAGACCAGTGGCCCATGTGGCTAGGGATGGCATCTGGAGGAGCGAGTCAGGAGGCTGGACGCATGGCAACCAAGCTGGAGCTTTGGCCAAGCCAGCACCTCCCCTCTTTGGCTTCTCGGGCTCAGAACCCTCAGCCTGCCACTCTGGGCTACTTCCTGGGCTGCTGCCAGGAGGATGAGGCAATGGACAGGGCCAGGGGAGCCCCCCACTTCGTGACCTGGCCTCCCTCCATGACCGTCTCTTCTAAGCCAGCAGGAAGATGGGTCGCCCACCAGATCCCCACAGCACCCCAATACCAGCTGGCACGACTGCCACGCCTGGGCTCATTCCAGACCTCGTCTCAAGGATCCCCTGTGAGTGTCAGGACCCTGAATGCCTGAAGGATGTGGGAATGGCCTGGCTGGGCAGGGAATTGAGGTTGTCCAGAAAAGCATCTCAGCCTCCTGTGTCCCCACCCCAGGGCCCCACTGGGCACTCATTGTCGCTGCTCTTGCTGCTGGCATTCTCGCTATTTCCTGTCTGTTCTGTGCCATCTGCTGTTGCTGCAAACACCGCTGCCGTCGTAGGAAGAAGCTCCAGAACAAGGAGGTGATGAATCTGGCCAGTGCCCGAAGCAGCACCACCACCCACCTGGTGAGGAGCAGCTCCAGGTCACCTGGGTCCCTAGAGGTCAAAGCAAATCCTGGACTCTGGAGCTCAGAAGATCTCAGGGGCAAGCTCACTGTCCCTCCCCAAGGACAGTCTGGTCTCCTCAGAAGCCGGGGCAGGAGGGCTTTTCTGGTAGGGGAAGAGGATGAGCAAAGGTGAGGAGGAGACACTGCAAAAGAGGACAGATGGCTGGGCATGGTGGTATATGCCCCGCAGCCCAGCTTTTTTGAGGCTGCAGGATTGCCATGAATCCGAGGTCTGACTGGGCTACATGGTGAGTTCAAGTCCAGCCCGAGCTATACAGTGAGACCCGGTCTCAAAGAAGGAAAGTTGTTAGTTTGTGGGTCACTAGGAGCAATAGCAGTTTCTTAAGGAAGACAGTGGTGCAACAGATGACACATGTGGGGGGGATTTGGCCAGCCTCACTGAGCTGAGCTAAGGATGTGAGCCTTCTACTGCCTGGCCTGAGGGTAGGTGGTTGACCAACATCTCGGAGCTGCTGTCTAGAATACCAGGCCTCTGATAAGAGTACTTGGTCTCCCCTGTCCCTGCTCACCCCAGGTGCAGCCAGACATGGAGAACCTGGAGTCCAGCTTGGGGAACCCTCAGCAGTGGGGGCGAATTCAGCTCTCCCTAGAGTACGACTTCGGAAACCAGGAGGTGGGGACCCCCAGAGCGGGCCTGCAGTCCTGAGGCTAAGGGAGAGTGACGGGTGGTGCAGGGGTATTGGAGAAGACCTAGAAGGTCCCCTCAGCGGAACCCTCTGCCGGCTCCCAGATCAGAGTGGGCCTGAAGCAGGCAGCGGACCTGAGGGCAGAGGGCACAGCCGACCCTTATGCTCGCGTCAGCATGTCCACGCAAGCCAGGCGCAGGCACGAGACGAAGGTGCACCGTGGCACCCTCTGCCCCATATTCGAGGAGACCTTCTCCTTTCATGTGAGTCCAGGTGGGATTTGGGGTAGAGGGTGGATGAGGTGGCCTTGGGCCAAGGTGTTGTCTGCTCGCCACCATGCCCACAGGTCCCACTGGCAGAGCTGCCCAGTGCCACCCTGCAGGTGCAAGTACTGGACTTCAAGCGCTTCTCGGAGCACAAGCCACTGGGGGAGCTGTGCCTACCACTGGGCACCCTGGATCCGCAGCACGTCGTGGAGTGCTGGTACCAGCTGGGCCCGCCGGGCACCAGTGAGGTAAGACCACTGGACTCCAGGCTGCAGTCCAGAGGCAGAGCTCGTAAAACCCCCTTTCCAGTGCCTCACTGGAGACGGAGGCCTAGGGTGGAGTCTCCCAGATGAACCCTCTTGTTCCCACAGGCCGAACAGATGGGAGAGTTGTGCCTCTCCCTGAGGTATGTGCCCAGCTCTGGGTACCTGACTGTGGTTGTGCTAGAAGCCCGAGGCCTGAGCTCAGAGCTGGCAGGTGAGAGCCTCCCTTGTGTCCTCAGGTGGGCAGAGGGTTGGGGCTCTGCCAGCCCTCAGACCCTGGGTCCCTCCCCACTCTTGTATGTCCAGAGTCTTACGTGAAGATCCAGCTCATGCTGAACCAGAAGAAGTGGAAGAAGAGGAAGACATCCAGCAGGAAGGGCACCACTGCCCCCTACTTCAATGAGGCCTTCACCTTCCTGGTGCCCTTTAGCCAGGTCCAGGTGGGCTACCGGAAGGAAGGGCAAGATGGGTCAGGGCCTTGTGCTAGACCACACTGACCTCGCCCTCTTCTTCTCTCCCACCCTGGCCTGTTCCTGTGCAGAGTGTGGACCTGGTACTGGCCATCTGGGCCCATGGCTTGCAGCTCCGGGCTGAGCCTGTGGGCAAGGTACTGCTTGGTCCCCGGGCCTCCGGCCAGCCCCTGCAGCACTGGGCAGACATGTTGGCCCATGCCCGGCGGGCCATTGCCCAGTGGCACCGCCTGCAGCCTGCCAAGGAGGTGGACCGCATCCTGGCCCTGCAGCCCCGCCTGCGCCTGCCCAAGCCTCGCTCCTAAAAGCATCTTGGTCCTCAGTTTCCCCAGATGGAGCCATGGGCACTCCTCCAGAGCTCTTGTGGGACTGTAATAAAAGCCTTCTCCTGCTATGCGTGTCCTACTGGTCCTGTGGGGACACATAGGCAGGGCACCCTCAACCCACAGCCCCATAAAGCCTAGGGGAGGGTCTTTCCCTTCCAAATTTGCCAGGCCTCAGCCTCTGACTGGGGCAAAACCTCGATCTGACCCCTGGGTGGGGTAGGAGGAGTCCTCCAAGAGCCGTTGGTCGCCTCTGGGCCCAAATGGAAAGAGTCAGGAGGGGGAGCCCCTCCAATGTGACATGTAAAGCATGGAATGGAAGCTAGAGCTGGTCCTTTGGGGACACAGTGTGGTACCAGGGGCACTGTCGGCAAGGACGGTGTGTAGCGGGACCCAGCACTTTTAGGGACCAGCAGCACAAGGCCTGCCCCATGTGAGCAGCAGGGGGCAGTAGACACCTTCCGAAGCTGCTCCGAGCCTTTGGGGGGCAGCCTTGGCTGGGGATGCACCTCCTAATCCCTGCACATCTGGATAGCTTTAGTGGCTCCAATCTTCCTGCATCTCATGTCTCTTCTGATCCCCATGGGCTGGGGAGCGGGCAGGGCTGGGGCCAAGCGCCCCACCACTCAGAGAAGGTGCCAAGTCACGAGCCGGTGTCTCTGCAGGGTGGGGCCTACAGGGGTGTGTGGGGGCCGAGGGCCCCGGCCTCAGTGAGCAGGGTAATGTGGGGCCTGCCTAGGCAGCCAAGAGGCCCAAGCTCTCACAGGTCACAGAGAGGTTCCTAGGCTGGTAGCGCTGCCATCCTGGGGTTGATGGACGTGTTCCGAGTTGCCTGTACAAAGGCGCGGGAGGCCCGGGTGTTACAGCAGGCTGGGAGGGGCTCAGCTGCTCATCCGGGGGCCCATCCTGCCCTGGCTCGAAGTGGGAAAGTAGGGTCATGCAGAGGGGAGAGCAGTTCCTGGGGTCCTGGTCACCATGCAAGGCATAGGAGGGCAGGCTTGTGGGTCTGTGCCCTCCTTGCAGTTGGTCTGGAGGGCAGGGTGGTGGTGGTGGTGGTACATGTAGCTGTTTTGCCTAAGGGTCAGCCCTAGGCAATGTGGGTGCAGTCAACGACAGGGCCAGAGCAAGGAGCACGCACCCCGCAAGAAGCACAGGGCTCAGGAAGAGGAGCTCTGGGGCCAACTCAAGAGGGTGGACCTGACTGACAGGGCAATGCACAGCAGACTCCCGTGGAAGGGCCTTCCCTGTCCCTCAGCTGGGCATCGACCAAAGCCCATGCCTGAACCACGCTCGTTGTCCTCAGGCTCCTTGCAAGAAAAGGGAGACATCTCGACCTTGTCATTGAGCCCTAAATAGAGCAGCCCAACCACGACACCCTCCCCCCGAAGACTTCTTGGACAGGATGGCAGCAAGCGGCCTGTGGCAATTGCCTGGGCTGGGCCAGACCAAGCAGCCTGGGCAGGTGGGGAGGTCTCTCTGGCTCTCTGTGCCCCCATTGGTCTGAGGAGGACTCCATGCCCTTTCTGAGCAGGGGCCCAGCCTGGGGGAGGCCATTTATACCCCTCCCCTTGGGCCCACCAGCCCAAACTCACCACTGCCGGCCTGACCTCGCTCCCAGCCCTGCTGCCCAGACTCTAGGTGAGGCCCGGCCTGGCCCGTGGAGGCCAGAGGACAGGGCGCTCTCAAGCTAGCTTGCTGAGGACTTCCTGGGGCAGGGGCTTAGGGGCAAAGGGGCAGCTGCCAGCAGCCTTCTCTGGGGGCTTCTGTAGATTTGGGAGTGAGCAATGGAAGCTTGGGGAGGTGGCACGGATGGGGCAAGGGTCTTGGACAGGTCTCTGGAGACCAGACCTCAATTTCAGGACACCAGCCGCAAGAGTCTGTGATCCTGCTAGCCAGGACTCGAGCCCCCAGGCCACCTCGGGGAGCATTTTCTTGCATGTACTTAAGTCTGAGGCCAAAGGAACAGAGTTAAAAATACCAGCATTGCTCTGGCAGCCACCTGTGCTGGCCTGGCCCACCCCTCCCTCGGGGACAGCTGCAGTTCCTCGCCCCGCCTTGGACATTTTGGGAACACTTTCTCCTCTTACTTCTTACTCTGGGGAATTCTTCCAAGACACTGCCCTCTAAAAAGATTGGAGTCAGGGCACGGCACAGGAGGACTCTCTGCCTGCTGAGTGCTGGCCTCCTGTGGGTGGGCCCTCACACCTCTCTTTCTTCCCACAGGCTAAACTACAGAACTCAAGATGGGGGAGTAAGTGGCACCCCACATGGGGCCCCTATCTGCTACACCTTCCTGTCACTGGAGTGGGGGCCCTGGCATCTCCCCAGCAGCATCCCCTGCCCACCCTGCCCACTGCCCATCCCTCTGCTCCATCATGCCTTTGGCTACCCCCACCCACTAGTCATGACCCTAACCTCTCTCTTCTCTCCCCTCCCCCTCCCAACCTTTCTCCTGGGACAGTGAGGAGGTAAGTACCTAACGGGATCTGAAACCTGGGTCACGGGGACAGGATTCCCAACTTAGGATAAGCCAGAGCTTCAAGGCCCTGAGGATCAGGGAAAACACCCTTACTCCCAAAGTGCCACACCCACCAAGCCTGGTGACAGAGGAAGTGGTTGTCTGCTGCCTTACGGGACAGGGGAAGTGGGGCTAGGGCCTGGTCATAGGGTTGTCATTTCTTCCTCGTTTCTGTACCGCATGTACCTCCAGCCTCCTCCTCTCTCTTGCCCCATCCGCCCTCCCAGCCCATGAGCCACCTGGACCAACTGTTAGGCCAGAGTGCTATGCCCTTGAGGAAGTTCTGGACCAGGGAAATGAAGCCTGGGTTTGGGCCAAGGCCTCCTTGGAGCCCCCGGCTCAGCTGTCCCAGACAGGGGCCCCTGCTCTGGGTGTCCCTGGAGGGGATGGGTCTGGAGCTGGCCTGACTTTGCCCTTTCTACCCCCGGCAGAAACGCAACAGGGCCATCACGGCCCGGAGACAGCACCTGAAGGTAGGTACTACTGTGGGAGCGCAGGGGCAGGGCCTGGAGTCCCTAGAGCAGCCTCTCATCAGCCATTCCCTCGCAGAGTGTGATGCTCCAAATTGCTGCCACTGAGCTGGAGAAGGAGGAGACCCGCCGCGAGTCAGAGAAGCAGAACTACCTGTCGGAACACTGCCCGCCCCTGCACATCCCAGGCTCCATGTCCGAAGTGCAGGTACCAGCTGCCTGCAGCCAATGGGCGCCAGCCTCAGTTTCCCCACTTGAGAGTGCCAGGGGGTGGTCAGGGAAGGGTGGCCTCAAGCGTGAGGCCTCAGCTGCCTACTGCACCCTTCCTGCCCCAGGAGCTCTGTAAACAACTGCATGCCAAGATTGACGTGGCTGAAGAGGAGAAGTACGACATGGAAGTGAAGGTGCAGAAGAGCACCAAGGAGGTGAGGGGGCGGGACACAGCCTGGGGGCGGGGTCGTAGCCAGGGGGTGTGGCTACAGCCTGGGGGCGGGGTCGTGGCCAGGGGGCTTGGCTACAGACTGGGGGGCAGGACCATGGTAGGGAGGTACCCTGGGTTTGGGGTCTACCAGGTGCTCCCATGGCCTTTCTCCTGGCAGCTGGAGGACATGAACCAGAAGCTGTTTGATCTGAGGGGCAAATTCAAGCGGCCCCCACTGCGGCGGGTGCGCATGTCCGCCGACGCCATGCTGAAGGCGCTGCTGGGCTCCAAGCACAAGGTGTGCATGGATCTGCGGGCCAACCTGAAGCAGGTCAAGAAGGAGGACACAGAGAAGGTAGGCTCTGCTTCCGTGGGTAGCTCCCCACCTTCGTTGCTGACCATGCTGGGAAAGCCCCACTATCCCCTTTACAGGAGGGAAACAGGCTGGAACATCTGTGGGGCTGTGAGCCTGAGGCCTCTCTCACTCTCACTCCACCAGGAACGAGACCTGCGCGACGTGGGTGACTGGAGGAAGAACATCGAGGAGAAGTCTGGCATGGAAGGCCGCAAGAAGATGTTCGAGTCTGAGTCTTAAGCCTCGGCACCCAGCTCATCCCAGGGAAGCTCCCAGCAGCCCAGCATGGAAGGACCTGGCTTCATCTCAGTGGTCAATAAAGGATTCAAATCCCGTGGCTGGTCTGATCTGGTTCTGAAGCCTGCGGGGTGCTCAGCACTGCCAGGCAGCCTAGGAGGAAAGGAAATCACACAGGGCTTCAGAGGGGCGGAGCGGGGGAGTCCAGGACGACTCCACAGGGAACCCACGCTAGGCTGCACCCTGGAGCTGGTGGATGCCGCCAACATCCACTCCCAGGTATCCCCTGGAGTTTTCCAACAACTCCAAGATTGGAGAAGGACATGAGGGGGCCCCAGTCACTGGGTGGGGGTTGCTGGGATGTACTCATTGTGCCTTAGCACCCACGTGTAGACAGAACCCCTCCCAGGGGCACAGGTCCAGACTGGCTGAAGCAGACACGTCCCCAGTACTTAGCAAGCCGCCACTCTTCCGAGACCCCAGCTTTTTCTCAGAGGTCCACCTGCGCCTGAAAGCTGGAAGCCATGTTGGTTGTCTTGGCTGCGGGTGCAGTGCTTCCTCTCAGGATGGCAAATTCCTCAGAACGAAAGGGGGGAAGAAGAGACAGACAGGAGGACGGGAGGCCTGCGGAAGCAAATGACTCCTTGTGCTCTTCTTACTCTTGACACTGGCGACCTTGAGGTCATTCTCCCCTCAAGTCGAACTTTTCTTCAAATGCTTAAACAATAAGATTCTTAAGTGATGACAAAAATGGCTGAAGAGAAAAGATAACAAAAGGCAACAGTCAGGACTTCAGAGGCTGAGATGTGAGTGGGAAGATGCAGAAAGGTACAGGAAGGTGACAGGGGGTGCTTTGCTGGCTCTTGGGTAGTCCTGGAGAATTCAAGGGAGGCTGCTCTTCAGAGTGGACCAAGAACCATGGCAGGACGTTGTCACCTCCAGGGGCAGCAGAAATGGAGACCAAACACAGGGCAGACACAGGGATCAGGGTCCCCCAGGAGTAGGTGGTTTGTTTGTGGTGCTGTTAGATCTCTCTCTCTCTCTCTCTCTCTCTCTCTGTTTCTCTGTGTGTCTCTGTCTCTCTATCTGTCTCTATCTTTCTGTCACTGTGTCTCTCTGTCTCTCTGTGTATCTCTGTCTCTGTCTCTGTCTTTCTGTCTCTCTATCTTTGTCTCTTTGTCTCTCTCTCTCTCTCTCTCTTTCTCTCTCTCTCCCTCTGTCTTTTCCAGTCTCTCCCTCTGTCTCTCAGACTGATAGCCCCACTGCTGGGTCACCTGAGTGGTCCTGGGCTTCCCTGGGCCCGAGTGCCCACCCTGGGGCACAGGATTGGCTGATTCCCACTCTCCCACTCCAGCCCAAACTCACCTGGACCAACTGTATGTCCTCTTTCAGTCCCCAAGCATTAATACCCTCACTGTGGTCTCTTTATGCAACTCAAGAGCCTGATGGTTAGAGCTGGCCTCTGCGTCTTATCCCCTGTTCCAACATGCCAGGATACTCAGCCTCGGTTTACCAGGCCATCACAGAGAAGTGGGCACAGAGAAGACCCAGTTTCATAAGTTGACAAGTACCAGTGTTGTAGTTAGGGTTTGCAAGGGAATATTTAATGTAGGATAGATAACATATAGGATCTGTATATTTAATACAGGTTTAACGCAGGATACAAAATTTATAGGAATGTTTTGTAATATTCATCCAAAAAGCCAAATGAAGAAGCATGGGAGAGATCTGTCCACCCACTAGAGACCCAAAGAATCCAGCGGAAGGCCTGTGACCATGGCAATGTCCTGCATGAGTCCAGCTGAAGACCTAGGGCCTACAACAATGGCTCACGCGAGTCTGTGTCAAGGATCTGCTGGGAAGGCCCAAAGGTCAGTGGTGGAAGCTAGAAAGTCTGTGCCAGTGGGATGAAGGATCTGTGCCCGCAGGCTGAGGGAGCTGACCTGGAGCCAGGAAGGCGAGCTCAAGAGTGGCCCCAAAGAGAACCGCACACAGCC
>PVKN010024604.1:0-14388 GCA_004027915.1 Capromys pilorides
GCACACTCATTATGAGTTTTTATAAAAAAAAATCTTATTATATACATAATATTTAAGACAAAAGTATCTCTCAGCACAGTATTCCAGGTTTGAAAACCCAGTTAAAATAAAACATAATTGTAGATTTACTTTTAAAAGCCTCAAATATATTTTAAAAAGGAATGCCAATCTTTCACAACTGTCTATATTTCAACTTTCCCATTTAAAAAATATTGGCAAGGCAAATAGAAAAATAACTCTTGATTTTCTGCTTCATCTTCTTACTCTTAGTCTTGTTTACTTTTTAGTGTTTTAAAAATTCATTTAAAAGTGATACTTAAAATATAAAAATTATACAATTTATGATGGTACCATGTTGTATTGATCAGGTTTCTTATTTTGGGGCAAGAGGAGTGGCCCAATTCACCTCAGACCTGAAACCTAAGAAACTCATAATTTGGCTCACAATTTTAGAGGTTTTAGTCTATTTTAAATGATTACCAGGTGAAAAAACTATAGCACAAGGTCATGTTTTAATAAAATTACTTCCTGGTGGCTGGAAAGGAAAAAACAAAGGGGAGAGTGCCCAGGAGTCAGATGACAGAAACCAGGTAGATATACTTCTCAAAGTCACACCCCGAAGGTCCAGCAACAGATCCAGAAGTGCAATTCTCTAATCTGTCAGATTAATAAAGTCAACAATTAAGTTTGTCAAATTTCACCCCTGTGAACTTGACAGCCAAGCATGTCTGCTTAAACCATAATCTCCAAATGCAGATAATAACCATGATAATTCTTTTTAATATGATGTAATTAACTCATGAACACTTGAAAATACACAATTCCACCAAAATCTCAATTGCCCAGTATTGCTAAAAAAAATTAAGTCCACTATCTCCATAAAACTCTTGGGAAAGACTTAGGTCTGAGTCTCTGTGAAAACAAAAAACGAATTACATAACCTAAGATGCAATGCTACAGGATAAGCATTCCCAATCCACGAGAGAGAAATAGGGATATAAAAGAATTGAATCAAAGCAAAACCAAAACCCAGCAATATGCATATCAAGACTTGTAACTCCATGTCCACTCTCTGCATAGGCTTGGGTGTTTCCACCCTATTACCTTGCCAGTTGCAATACACATGACATTTCTCTTGAGTTAGCTTTACATATGGCCTATGGTTTTCCTAAGTGGTCATTCCATGTTGCTGGCAACACCATCTTCATGGTCTTAGTCCCATAGATTTGTGCATTATCCTTTCTGGGGCTGTTGAAAGAGATTCCATCTCTGTAACACATTTGTACCTTCCAGGACTTCCTTTGAAATCTCAATGGGTCCTCTGTGTTCCCATGGTATTTGCATTATACATGTTTCAAAAATAATTGTAAGTGGAAAATGCCAAGGTCTGCTGTCAGTTTGCACAGTAACTGACCCTTTTGAACTATGATAGCTGTGGCCACTGAATGCCTCAATATATGAGCATTGTGAAATGAATTCTGGGGTATCATTTTCCTAGTCCCCCAAGGAAATCTAGGTATTAGCAATTTAAGAAAATCAATCAATACAAATAGATTTGTCACCTTGGTATAGGAAATCAGCATCAATTATAACACTAAATATCATCTGACTATTGACAAACTCTAAGGATCAAAAAGTTCCATGATTTTCCATGAGATATTTAATCATAATATAAACATTAAGGCAAAGTAAATATTGACATACTACTAAGTTGCCACACTATATATTTACTAAGTCAAACAACTTCATTTCTACCCACAGTAGCACTGTATTCAACAACATAAAGTTGACTAGTAATCTAGAAATTCACAGTACATACTTGAGAGGGGTAAACTTCAAGAAGAAGAGATGATATGTGTGAATATGTATGTACCAAAAAATGGAAGTACGCAAGTATACAAGACAAAATTTAAAGAATATGAAAAATTTAATAGCTAACAACACAGTCTTAATAGGGAAGCTTAATGCTCTATTATTTCAAAAACATAGTTCAACTAGAAAAAAAATTATTAGCAAAGAGGTAGCAGACATGAATCAAACCTTTGAACAAATAGACTTACTGAACATTTATAGAGCGTGCCACCCAAACATACACATTCTTTTCAGCTGCACATGGGACCTTCTCTAAAATAGACAACATGCTAGTCCGTAGGTCATGCTTAAGTAAATGCAAGAAAACTGAAATTATGCCAGGCATGTTATCCAACCACATGCAATAAAACTGGAGATTACACAACAAAGCACAAAAGCTCCATAAACACCTGTAAATAAAATAACACTCTCTTCAGCAGCCAGTGGGTTATAGATGAAATTAAAGGAGAAATTAATGATATCTATAATCCAATGAAAATTCAAATATGATTTATGGGAATTTGTGGGATACAACAAAAGCAGTTCTCAGAAGAAAATTTATAGTGGTGAATTTATACATTAGGTATCTTAGTTAGTTTTCTATCATTGCTGGGACAAATACCCAACACTCAAAATGAAGGAAGAAAAGGTTTATTTAGCTCACAGTTTTTGGAGGTTTCAGTCCATATTCAGCTGGCCCAAGGCTGAGCCAAACAGGACAGAGAACAACCAATTCGTGGTGGAACAGCAACAATCACAATAGAGGCAACTGGCCAATCAGGGTGCAGAGAGCAACAACATGAGTTTGCCACTCTGCCTCTCTTTATATTACATTGAGACTCTCTGCCTCAGCCTATCTGCCTTAGGCCACACACATAATCCCAGAAGGACTCAGACCCATATTCCCATCCATACTAAAACACAAAATCCCAGTGGATATGAATCAAATCTCAAACTCTAGAAATCCCTGCCCCGTGATTGCATGAAATTTTGGGGGGACAACTAGACATAAATCATAACATTAGGAAAACAGAATGAGAACATACAAACATCCTAATGCCATACCTTAGCCTTCTAGCAAAAGAAAAGCAAACCAAGCCCAAAGAAAGGAGGAAATTATAAAGATTATCACTGAAATTAATGCAACTGAGACTAAAAAAACAATATAAAGAATTAATAAATCAAAGAGCTGGTTTTTCAACACAATAAATAAAATTGACAAACCCCTAAACAAACTCATCACAAAGGGAAATGAAAAAAATTCAAATTCAAACAATAAGGATAAAAATGGTGAAATTACTAAAGATCCTATGGAAATTTATAAGATAATCAATATCTATTTTGAAAATCTTTAATTTAGAGTTTTAATGCCAACTCTTTCCAACTCTTCAATAAAATTGAAAAGGAAGTAATACTCCCTAGTTCATTTCTGAAAGCAAGTACTACACTGGTACTGAAACGGGAAAAAGACCAAACAAAACAGAAAGTTACATGCCAATCTCCTTCATGAACATAGAAATAAAAATGCTCAATAAAATGCTAGCAAATAGAATGCTACAACAAAGATTAGACACCATGACCAACCAGGTAGAATTCAATCCAGGGATATAAGGATGGTTCAACATTTGAAAATCTATAAATAGATATGTAATACAGCATTTCAACAGAGCCAAAAACAAAAACCATGTGATCATCTCATTAGACACAAGGAAAGCCTTTGACAAAGTCCAACACTCATTCATGATAAAACCTATACAGATAATTGGAATAGATGGACTATATCTCAGTTTAATAAAAGCTATTTCAATACCCAACATTCTAAATGGAGAAAATCTGAAAGCTTTTACTATCAAATAAGGTATAAGACAAGGATGTTCACTATCACCACTCCTATTCAATATAGATCTGGAAACATTAACCAGAGGCATTAGACACTATAGAGAAAGAAAAGGAATAAGAATTGCAAAGAAAGAGTTAAACTATCATTGTTCACAGATGGCATGAAAGTATACAAGGATGATTCCCAAGAAAATCACTAAGATACTCCCAGAATTGAAAACAAATTCAATAGCATAACAGAATACAAAGTCAACACTCAAAAAACAATATCATTCCTCTACACAGATAACTAACTCACTGAGAGGAAAAATAGGGAAACCATGTTCTCCACAATAGCATCCAAAAAAATCAAATACTTAGGAATCAATCTAACAAAAGAAGTAAAAGATCAATGCAATGAAAATTACCCTATTCTTGAAAAAGAAATCAAAAGCAATTTCAGAAAATGGAAAGATATTCCTTGTTCCTGGATAGGAAGAACCAATGTTGCAAAAATGATCATACTCGCAAAATTGTGATACAGATTTAACACAATCCCTATCAAAATACCAATAACATACCTCACAGACTTAGAGAAAACATTTATAAAATTCATTTGGCACCAGACCTAGAATAGCAAAGGCATTCCTGGCCAACAAATTCAAGGCAGGAGGCACTACAACCCATATCTTGAAACTATACTACAAAACTACTGTGACGAAATCAGCACGATACTGGCAATAAAACAGACCTGAGGATAAATGGAATAGATTAGACAATGGAGAAGCAAATACAAAAACACTCTGACACATTATCTTTGACAAAGGGGCCAAGGGGCCAAACATGTTTACTGGAAGAAAGATAACTTCTTTAACAAATGATGCTTGAAAAACTGGCCTTTCATATGTTGAAAACTAAAACTAGACCCAGGTTTATCACCATGCACTAAACTAAAGTCAAAAGAGACTAAAGATCTGAATATTAAAATAGAAACACTAAGTCTACTGGAGGGCCGACGAGATAATTCAGCAGTCTAAAGCACCTGCTTAGGAAAGGTTAGGCAACCACAGGGACCACGGTTTGATCCCCAGTACCACATGCTGTGCCAGCCCTACCCTAAGGGCAGGCTGAGCTGGCTATAAAAATAAAAAACAGTCTATGGGAAATGAAAGTAGATGGAAATCTAGAAAACATGGTGTCGACAGAGAGTATATGAATAAAAAACAAATTACTTGGAATTACTTCAAAGAATCAATAACTGAGATGTCACCTTATTGAGAAGTTTCTATATTTCAAAGGATATTATAAACAGAGTAAAAGGCAAATACACAAATTAACCAACTATCACTCAGACAAATTCTATGTAGGATACACGTAGAATGGAAAAAAAAAAAAAAAAAAAAAAAAAAAAAAAAAAAAAAAAGCAGGTCGCCCAATTTCAAAGACCCAATCCAAAAATGGGTATTTGAAATGAACATACATTTCTTGTAAGAAAAAACAAAAATAGCAAATAAATACATGAAAAATGTTCTGAAGTACTGGTCATTCAAGAAATGCAGATTAAAACAATGCTGAGATACATCTCACTTCAGAAAGAATGGCTACCATACAGAAATCAATTAATAAGAAATGCTAGAGGGGCTACAGGGAAATATAAACCTTTCTCCATTGTTGATTGTAATGTACACTGATACAACCACTATGGAAAGCAGTGTGGAGATTCCTCAAAAATTAGGATTGGAGGTCCCATTCAGCCCAGCTATCCCACTTTTGGGTATGTTTCCAAAAGAACTGAAAATATCATACCACAGTAATCCATGTGCACCCATATTTATAGCAGTACAGTTTGTTATAGCTAAGTCTTGGAAATAGCCCTGCTGTCCATCAGCTGAAGAATGGATCAAAAGATGTGGTATTTTTATACAACAGCATATTACTCAGTTATAAAGAAAGATAAAATTGAGGCCTTTATAGGTAAATGGATACAACTAGAACCTACACTTAGAAGTGAAATAAATCAGACAACATATGTAAACTGTCTCAGTGTAAGAATCTGAAAGAATGAATAAAATTTTTAAGGTACAATAGATATAGTAAAATGGAAAGAAATTTAGCATAAGGAATAAACAATGGAAATGATGGAAAGGAGAAAAGATAGGAAAAAATTAAAGGAGAAGATTTAGGTAAATATACAGGATAGCTGAGAAGATTCTATTACTAATGTCTATCAGTTTTTTTTTAAAGTAGCAGTTAATGTTTAAGATTTTTACTTTGACTAACTCTATATGCTAATATCTGTTGTAGAACAATAGAAGTCACAAGAAGAACTACAGGAAGGTTGGATGGAATTGATCACAAGCGTCTCATTGAGATTAGTCTCTAAGTCAACCCAGAGCAGAGGAAACTTCTCTCATTTATGGAGGGCTACAAACAGGCTAAGGAATGTCCATAACTAATTTGGTGTAAACAATTTGTTATTTACATCACTTTCTGGCATCCACTAAGTTTATATATCTATAGTTAGTAATATTCCAGTTACAGGAACAAAGAACAGACAAGGTTCCTCCAGGAATTTGTGGTTTCCTGTATCCCAGTTTTGCCAGAAGAACACAGGATGACACATTTCCTCAGGCTCTTGTTTCTAGGCTCTGTTCTTTGTTCCTTACTTGTTATGGTTTATGTCTAGTTGTCCCCGCAAAGCCTCATGCAATCATGGGGCAGGGACTTCTAGAGTTTGAGACTTATGATCCACTGGGATTATGTGTTTTAGTACTGATGGGATTATGGGTCTGAGTACTGCTGGGATTACTTGACTCTTGATCCACTGGGACTATGTGTTTTAGTACTGATGGGATTATCTGTCTGAGTACCACTGGGGTTATGGGTATGGCCTAAGGTGATAGGCTGAGGCAGAGAGCCTGAATGTAATATAAAGAGAGACAGAGAGACGGACTAATGCTGTTGCTCTCTACTGCCCTGTTTGGTTGGTTGCCTCTGCTGCGATTATTGCTGTTCCACCATGAACTAGATGGTCTCTGCCCCTGTTCCACTCAGCCGTGGGCCAGCTGAGTATGAACTGAAACCTCCAGAAACTGTGAGCTAAATAAACCTTTCCTTCCTTCATTTTGAGTGTTGGGTATTCGTCCCAGGAATAAGTAAACTGTAACTAAGACCTTGCTCCCTAGGGACTTTTGACTTATTCCACTACAAATATCTGTAATCCGAGCAACTACATTGAGGACAACCACAGCTGAATACCTTTCATTTTGTTCTTTTAAATATATACTGTATTTAACACTTATCTATTATTATTATTATACTCTTTTTGACAAAATTTGAAAATAAAAAGTCAGAAGGACAAGGAGAAAATTAAAGTTTATTGAATTGAATTGTGAGTGTTTGTTCTTTAATCAATTTTGCATTTCTATATCTGGTTGTCTGAGCAGCAAGTTTGATGATAGCATTATGTAATGTAACAACCATTGTTAATGTTTTATTCTTGTTCTGAAATTTTGTACTATTTGTACTGTCTTATATCACTTTGTTTCTGTCTTTTACCTTGTTTTAATGCTAGCTTTTGTTTTTCCTCTTTTAAATTAAAAAAATAAATAAAAATATAAAACAGAATAAAAAGAGCAAAGTTTAAAACATTAATTGGTGGGGACCGGCAAGATGGTTCAGCGGTCTAAATCATCTGCTTAGGAAAGCTTAGGCAACCACAGGGACCACAGTTTGATCCCTGATACCACATGCTGCACCAGCCCCATCCCCAGGGCAGGCTGAGCCAGGTATCATCATCATCATCATGATCATCATCATGATCATCATCATCATCATCATCATCATCATCATTATCATATTAAAATTAATTGGTAGGATATGAGAAGATGAAAAGGAAAGTAAGACATGGTTTTATTGTGGAGTGAAAGGAAATTATGATAGAGTTCAGTTCTGGAAAAAATGAACAAGAAAAAGAAGAGAAAACACAAACAGCAAAATGAGAAGATAAGAAAAAGATAGTAGAAAAATAGAAATGTAGCCAAACAAAACAAAAAGAAAAAAAATGAGGGATTGCAGACCTTGAAAAACACCAGCAAAAGAAAGTTAAAAATAATACAAAATAGAACAATCAAAAAAGATTGAATCAAACTAAAATTCTTATGTTACTGAGTGAGTAGTTTCTTTCCAAAATCTACAGTCTTGGTATTCAGACTGGAAGGATTTTCTATGCTATCTTTACAGCCTATGGGTTTTTGACCTAGAGGTTCTTCTGTTCGTTTATCCCAGACTGAGGCTACTGTCCAAACTATGTCATGTGCTTGATCCCAGTAGTTGATGGGGAATGTAAACAACCTTCTGTTCCCTACTGGATGTAGTCCAGAAGGAAAAGGGGTTTGAGTGGGCTACTGGACTGAGTAGCCCAACAGTCATGGGAGCAGTTGCTCCTTTCCCTGCCAGGGAACTGTCTTCATGTAGGTTTGGCTCAGCTGATTAATTTTGCCTCCTCTGCCCCAGCTAGGAGAGGGGTATTGTTTGGGTTGGTTCTGTTGTACTGATTTTTGTAAACTGACTTTATATCCTGCAGCCTTGCTGAATTTATTAGCTCCAGAAGTTGTTAGTGCTGATTTATACCATTACACATGAATTATGAAAACAGATCTTTAGATTTTTAGAATTATGAATTTAGGAAAAATTGTATTTGCATCAAAAGATTCAAAATTTATCTTACATTAAAAACTACAAATGCTAAAAGTAGTGTATTTTAATCATTTAATGACTTTATCAGCCAAATTTGCTAATGTTTTTATTTTATTTTTAAAGGATCTTTTAAAAATTTAGTAGTCTCTCCAAAAAGTGGTATTTGCTTTCTTTTTAAATTTTCAAATTATACATTACTAACTTTGAAATACACAAAAATTGAAGTAGAGCATTCTATTAAAAGAAATGAACCAAATGCTGTAATGAGCAAGTTATTTTCCTTAAGCTGTTGGTAAAATATAATAATCTTGTCTACAAATAATGTGTAAAGGAAAATAGAAGAAGAGAAAGTAGGGTTGGAGGGCAAAGTAAGATTACATGAAATTTGGAAAACTGGCCAAGAGATCAGGAGGGAAAGAGAGAAGGAAGAAATAATCACAAGAATAAAACAAAACAACAACAAACTAGAAACAATGTTCACACATATAAAAACAAGATCAAGAAAAGAAGAAAAATAAAAGAAGAACTGGAGAAAATAGTGTTCACTTCCGGGCATGTTCTGTGGTCACTAGTAGACAAAGTGGGTAGATGGGACCCAGACTCATGTTGACAATCCCAGCAAGTCAGCCATAGACATTTGATAGTGTAGCAGATAACCCCATTTACTGATAGTGGATAAAGAGTAGTGGATAATCAAGGAAAGATCACGGCTGTAATTTTACTGAAGCTCAAGTAGATTTCTGCCTGTGAGGCTAGAGCCCATTTTCTTCAAGTAGCAACACTCCATGAACATCCTGCTGACTTGAACTTACTCCCTGCCTGTTGCAACGTGACTGTACCTGACCCTAACATTGAAGCCACTAGAGGGAGACAACCCTCCGATGCTCTGAGTTCAGACATGAGTTAGTCCCTCTACAAAATGGCAACTTCTAGTTACCATTTCCTGGGCAATTTCAAAGCCTGAATAACTCACTAGCCACTGTAGCCTGCTAGATAAACTGCTCTGTTCCACTGGTGTGTTTCTTGTTGGAGACCTCTGGCTTTGCTAAAAGTCATCATACATCTGTGGGTTTGAGCTACCCCTCCAATGCAGCAAGCCAGGGCTCATGGGAAATGTTCTACTTTCTACCTCCTTTTTTTGCATTGAGCTCTCTCTCTTGATTTTCCCTGTGGTATTCAATTCTCACATCAGATCCTTGCTGGGTCTTAAAGATCCACTTCCCTTCTTTTCTTCTTTACATTGATGCCTTCCAGTATCTATCTGGAAAATTTCAGATAGGTGGTTCCTATCCTATTCACCAACTCCTGAAAATCAGGTGAGGGAAATTATAAACATTAAGAAGGATAACACTGTAGCCAACAGATTAATCTATGGTCATGTTCCAAAATGGTGAAAGTTGCTTGAAGTAATTGCAGTGGGGCAGGACTTCAGGTTTACACTGTAGGGTGTGAAGATCTGGAAGGAATTCACCACTTAAACTATTTCTGCTTTCCTGCTCCACAATACACTTTCTGCTTCTGCTTAAACAAGAAGGGCTTTTACTTCTTCTAATTTGCTCTTGTTATGATTTGTGTGTATTTGTCCCCTCAAAGCCTCATGTAGTCATTGAGGTGCAGTTCAACAGTTTGTGATTAATTCATGATTCAAGGATGGGATTATGAGTTTGAGTACTGCTGGGATTTTGGGTGTGAGTGCTACACCCAGCCTGAAGGCAATATAAGGAGAGAGACTTGCTCTCTGTTGCCATTGTCACCGTTACTCCTCCCTTTTTGCTCTTGCTGCTTGCTGTCTTCTGCCACCATGAACTACCATGTGCCAATCTGCAGTGGAGTCAGCCAAGTATGGACTGAAACCTCCAGTGACTATGAACTAAATAAACCTTTCCTTCCTTCATTTTGGGTGTCAGGTATTTGTCTCAGCAATGACAGAGGAGTAACTGAGACAACTCTCTTTGAGGAACTTTAGTGAGCAGAGAATTGGTGTTTACTGGGATGATTTAACACATATACATGATTGTGAAGTTATGGTGTAAGGGCTAAGCAAAAGCATTCATAGGAATATAGAGTAGGCTATTAATTTCCCTTTCATGTGAACCAGAATCAAAGAGTTTAAAGCCAATTTTGTGCCTAAGCAGACGTTTTCTGTGTCCTGCTATTACATTTCTTACTAACATGTGTTAAATGAAGATAAATTCTGTGAATAATTATCTGACTTTGTAAAAACTATTAAGCCAGCATTCAATGAGGTACTTATTATGGTTTGTGTCTAGGTGTTCCCCCAAAGCCTCATGCAGTCCTGGGATGGATTCTGGAATTTCTGATTGATTGTTGTGGGTGTTGGTGCTACACTTCCCCTGAGGCAGATAATTTCCATTTCAATGTATGGAAGTAAGAGAAGTTAGCTGCTTGAGCTTCTGCTACTCTTACCCTCTCTCTTTCCCTTTGCAGCTGCCATGAAAGGTTGTCCTCTGCCATGTGCCACTCTGCCTTGGAGCTAGCAGAGTATGGACTGAAACCTCCAGTAGCTGTAAGCTAAATAAATCTTTCCTTCCTTCATCTTGAGTGTTGGGTATTTGTCCCAGCGACAAGTAAAGAGTAATTAAGACAGTACCACTTCTGTGCTATGGACAAGATAATAGAGAAAGAGTAGCATCTATGGTTTTCACATCATCTGTCTCCATCACTAAAGTGTAGCGGAACGAAGGCAGGGCCAAGAACAAGGAGGTCTCAATTTCTGTAGGTCGCCCTGAGAAATTAGGACTGTGGAACATAAGAGGAAGAAATCATCCAAGGAAAAAGCCCAGAGATTTTTTTCTACCTTATATATCTGCTCAAAGCCAGTGACTGACTGCTCTTTCAGTTTCTCCTTATGTTGTTGTGGAAGAATAGGTTGAAATCAAGATGTCATGAGAAACATAGGCTCTCATGTTTCTTAGTTTACTTTTGTACTTATTAAGTTTATTGGTACATTTTAGATATACATAATGTTCAAATTCATCATAGGAACTTGCACCTGTGCATGTTTTAGCTTCTCTTTTTCTCTCCTATTTTCCTATCTTCCCAACTCCTCTGCTCCTCATTATTTACAAATATTTATTTCCATTTTATCTTTTCCTTCTCATTATTCTCTTTTCCTTCCTTCTTCTCCTACTTCTAATTCTACTTTACTTTTAAACAATGTCTTCCTATTTTGCAACATCTTTTATATACTTTGGATCTTACTTATATTTTTAGTTTTTTGTATCAGAGAAACAATGTAAAACTTACACATGTGAAAAAGATATTTCACTTAAGAGTATGGTCTGAAAGTATATCTATTTAGCTATAAATACTTCAGGTTCATCCTTCTTTATTATTGTGTAGCACTCCATTGTATAAAAGAAATCTTCTTTATCAATTCCTCAGTTGATGGACATCTAGTTGTTTCCAAGATTCAGCTATAAGAAAATATGCTACTATAAACATGGGTGTCATGTACCACCATGGTATGCTGTTTTATATTCTTCCAGGAAGATAGTCAGAAGGTTGAGTTGAATGTAACTTTAGTCCTGACTTTTTTTCAGGTTAGAGAAGAGCTTTATTTCTTCCAGGAGGGCTGCCTGCCACAGCCTGTACAAGACCCTAGGGCCTCATTTCCTTTGATTCAGACTAAAGGCAAAACCCAAGGCCCTGGCAGTTCCATTACAGAAACCAGAACATCTGACAGGAGTCCAGGCAGGAAACTGTCCTGTAGGTCAGGTGAATCTGGAAAGAGAGCTCTTCCTGCCAGGCTGGGCCAGGCCTCCCTTTCTTCAAAGTACTCTGTTCTAGCCCAGGGGCTGTCTGATTGGCCAGAGGCTGTCTGGTTGACTTCCAAGAGACGGCCCCAGGGCTTCCATGCAGGAAGCCTGGGGGCTGGTGAATAGAAATAACCCATTTTCTCCCCACAAAAGGCCAAAGAGTGCCAGGAGTTGCAGGGGCTGTAATGAGATACTGCCACGTCTCTGTAGTGCCAGAGTAGGGAGCAGGCTTGGCATGACACTCTCATTTTCAGGGAGCTTACTGGTACCGCTAGTATTGCGGCCTGACAGGCTCTCTAGTGAGCCTCTTTCTGCATGGCAAGTGGACCAAAGGACAACTCCAACCTTAGTTAAAAACAAATCATCCCTCTTTTCCCCCCACCCAATTTCACAAAATGATAATACACCAAACACTCATTGGAGAAATGATTCTGGCAGCATCCTTGTTGCCTAATGTCCCATCTCCTGCATGCTGGGCCTGCTGGGCACAACCTGTGGCTCCCTGGCCCTCTCGTTTCATGAACCCAGGTGAAGAGAAGCTGTGTGCTGGTCTCTAAGGCTGGCCTTGGTGCAGGTATTGCTCTGGATGCCCTGCCAAGGCCTTGCTGCCTCTGGGGTCCCTTGGCACTGTCTTTCTTTGGGTCTGAAGACTCCTGTGCAGGTGACCACTGTTTGTTCTGGTGATGCCTGGACCTCTGTGGCTGAGTGTTAGCCCACTCAGATGCCACTGCTTAGGTCAGTGATAACACGGACCTTCATCAGCTTCCACAGAAACTCTTTCTCTCGTTGGATGTTGTGTGTCCACGACTCCTTGATGTCTGCCTTGCACATGGTCTCATAGTAGTGCAGGGGTGTATTGGACGTGCTCCTGTCATAGCTGAAGCCTGCAACTGCCACCTCATCACAGCCATGCAGTGCCATGGTCACTGCCACATTACCAAGGGTTGGGATATTCCCCCAGCCCATGAGGTCCTTGTTGAAAGGCAGTTTTTTGAGGGTGAAGGCAGCTTCCTGGATGAAGTATACATTGAGGATGCGAATTTCAGGGGCTCCTTGGGGACTCAAGTGATCACAAATTTCCAGAAGCCATCCGATGCACTCACTTTCTCCTTGTAGAGGATGTACTTCAACTACTTGAAGTCCTCCCACTTGAAGCCAGTGAGGACAAAGAAAGAATCACGCTCATACTGCTCAGGCCTCTGCATGGCACCCTCTGGGTAGGTGATGTGTAGAGTTGTTTTGCTGCCCACATCTTTCTCCAAGCCCTTCACTGTGCTGAGTTCAGTCTGACCACAATGTCATAGTCATCAACGCATGACCCCAGAGACTTGTTGGCAAGGACACCTCCATTGCCTACGTTGATGCAGCAGCCACAGCGGAGGCTGTCCAGGGCAGGGGTCAGGCGGTACTTTTTGGTGACTAATAAGATGGCTTTGATCAGATTGTCTTGACCTGTGATCCCAAAAGGTGGCACAAACTCCCGGATTCTAGCCCACTTGCAAAAGGAGTCATCCAGGAACACGGGTGCTGGCTTGGAGAACCAGGGGAAGATGGCAGTCATCAGGGCTGAGGCATAGCGGGGCTTGCAAGCTCTCTCAGAAAAGTTTGCGTACTTGTTGGTTAATTCAGCAGGCAGTTTAGAATCCAGCTTCAGGAGGAAGTCCGACCGATCATACTCTGAGCCTAGTGTTTGTCCAGCTGAGTTAAGGGAAAGAGCCACTAAATTGGGGTCTTCCCACTAGAGTAAGTGCAGCTTCCACGCAGAATAATACAAAAATCCCACTACCAGAAAGAGGCAGAGGGCTAGCAGCAGATTGTGCACAATACCAAGAGTCCCATCTTCACATGACTTACAATTTTCTACATGATCGCAGCCAAGAGGCAGGCCAGGGGGAGGCAGCACCAGATCCCACGAGGGGCAAGAAGGAGCAGGCCACTGCCCAGATGGCAGCAACAGCGGTGGGGAACTACAGCAGGCACCCACGAAGTGCTGGGGTGTATGGGAGCCGCTGTAGTGGGGCCTTGCTTTTTGAAAGAATGGCTACAGTGATTGGAACAGTCCACACTTCAATAGCCACATCAACATTTATTATTGGTTGATTTTTTATGATAGTCATTCATTCTGGGATGAGATGGAATCTCAGTGTTGTTTTAATTTTCATATCTGGAATGACCAGTGATGTCGAACATTTTTATACATTTATTTGCTATTTGTACCTCTTGTTTGGAGTAGGAGGTATTC
>PVKN010024605.1:0-14394 GCA_004027915.1 Capromys pilorides
TAGTTTTCTTCAGTGGCCAAAATGTGTGAATTGCTACAGAAACAAAGATTCAGGGTCTCTCAAACAATCAATCCCTGTTCACTCCCATGTTGTATTTCTAATGTAATGCTTTAGTTAAGATGTTGTACCAAATACATAATTTTATCTTCCTTCTAAGCTTTGAGCAGTGACCTTCATTTTTTTTACTGTTCAAGGTTTAGCAAAGCAGGTAAAAGACTATGTGGCATGTGGTCATTAAAAATGTAAGAAATGTAGCTAGTCATGGAGGATTACCATAACAATAACGAATGTGCAACAGTGTTTGCAACACCCACATAATAAAACAATAAAATCCGACACAGAATGACAATGTCCTTCCTCCCCTGACCTGCCCAACTATGCATCCTAGGAATACAGTATGCCAAGACATTTGTCACTGTAGGAGGAATAAACAAACGCACAAGAACTGTGGCCAATCAACTTCTATCCCTAATTGTGATTCTGCCACATTTTCAAAATTATGTCAGTAGTTATACTAATAAAAAATTATGCATAACTCATATAATGTTCACTATTCATTTTTACAGGCAATGCTACTAAATACCTATTATCATTTTATTCCCGGTAATAATTCCTCAATAATTCTGTCTTACGTTTTGCCTTTTACAAGCAATCTGTCCCTTGGAAGGCTGAGGCAAAAGGATTGTTGTGAGTTTGAAACCAGTCTGGGCTACAAAGTGAGGTCAAGGCCAGCCTGAACTGCAGAGTGAGACCCTGTCTCAAAACGACTAAAAAAAAGAAAAACAAATTCTCTGTCCTCCTTACCTGTACTTCCTCTGTTCATCCATTGCTGTGTACCACTGCGGCTAGAACCCGATACGCCTAGAAGTACGGGACAGATGACTACACAGTCCTGCTTTAGTCCTAGTGATTCTACTTTTCCATAACCCTGTCATAGAATTTTCTGTTTTCAAAGAGCGACTCCATATAAAATGCTTAGCATGTGCTAAGTCTTTATAAATGTTAGTAGATAACATTTTAAAAGTAATTACCCAAAGAAGTCAGCTGTATCTCAAACATTCTTCCCAAACTGATGGAGTCCTGATCTGGTTGTGACTCTCTGCAGAACTCACCATGTATCCGATGCTCTATATGAATCACTCTATAACCAGAATGAAGATGTGCTAGTTTGAGAGAAAACAATGAAAAGGATTGCTGAAAGAATGCCCTGCGATCAGTCTGTCAATCTTTCCATAAACAACAGCAATGAACTATTTTATTTGTTTAATTATCTAGGGACTAATGAAGACATTTTATGTCTCCTGACTACTAAAGACAACAGCCAAGGGAGGTGGTGTGCATCTCTAATCCCAGCCCTCAGGAGGCTGAGATCAGAGGACTGTCACAAGTTCAAGGCCAGCCTGCGTTACATGGTGAGTTCAAAGCCAGTGACCCTGTTTCAACAAAACAAATTAAAAAAAGATAAATATGAAGTATCTGACAGCCCTTTTGTAGCAATCAAATGCTAGATTTGATGCACTGCTCAATAAAATGTCATTAACTCTCCTTCACCTGATTCTCAGATATGCACTGTTTAAAAAAATGATACTCACTGCTGCAACATATCTAGCAAATACATTCCTGGAGAAGTTGCTGACAAAATGTTCTCTAACCTGAGCTCAGAACTTTCAAAAGAAATTTGTGAACTTTCAAAAATCATCTGAGGAAGACAAAAGAATACGCAGAATATAAATAAATCCTAGCTGTTAGATCTCTAAAATTAGTCTGCATGTAGGGCAAGAAGAGGCCAGCGACGCCAACTCCTCCCTGAGGACACGCGCGCCACTCTCAAACTCTAGGTGACGTGCTCTCCAGCCCTGCTCTTCTGCATTTCCCAAACCATGTCTACTCCTTCCTGGAATTTTTAGTGTGAGGGGCTACAGCGATTCACAGGTGCATGTATACCAGTTAATTCAATCCATAGCTATTTTTTTCTTTTATGAGGACTTGCAGAATTCTAAAATATAACACAATAAGACTCAAAAACCAAAACTCATTCAACAGAAATTTAGAATATAATTTTCAAGCTTTGTTACTTCCTGGCAACCTCTTAATGAACCTGACTCGTAAACACAGAAACAGTGTAATTCTGCATCTGCATAACTTACTACACCCAGTAAGTTCCTACTGCCTTTTTCTGTTATTTGGCACTGAATATGGTTGTAATGAATCTACATAACAATATACTTTCAGTGGGCAAGGAGACTGGCAGACACGCTCTGTCTCAGAAGGCCGCTGCTGCTTCAGATCAGGTCTGCACTGGGGATATACGCACCACAGAAATGGGCTCCGCTCAGGCGCTGCAGGACAGTTAGCAGCGCCCCTGCTTCTACCACTAAAGCTGCTCAGATGCAGCAATCAGAAACATCTACAGAGGGGCTGGGGAGAGAGCTCCATGGCGCAAGTGCCTGTCTGGCAAGTGCAAGGTTGGGAGTTCGAACCCTGGTCCCACAAGAAAGAAAGAAAGAAAGAAAGAAAGAAAGAAAGAAAGAAAGAAAGAAAGAAAGGAAGGAAGGAAGGACGGACGGACGGACGGACGGACGGACGGACTACAGAAACTGCCAAATGTTGGGAGACGGGGACAGAGGTCTCCTGTTAAAGAAGTATTATTTTATATTGTGAACTCATTCAGAAAGAACCTTAATTTTTTTTAATGGAATTATGCTGTCTAATAGAATAGAATTAATGGTGCCTCCAAATTATAAGATAGTACTTGATACAAAGAATATTTATATCAACACTGGAAAATAAACTGCCAAGAAATTATCCCTTACCTTACTTGAATTTCTCTACCCTTTCTGCATAACAAAATTCATACTAAACACAAGAAAGATTTCAGAAAGGAGCAATACATGTGCTCATTAGTCCACGCATGAGAACTGAAACAAAGCTACAGGGATCACAGTGCTAGCCCAATGCCGGAGAGAAATTCAGTCTTCTTCCTAGACACGGCCAACAAAAAGCAACCAAATGAGCCCCCAAAAATCCCAAAATAAGGAAACTGTAACTGTCCACACATATCCGGGAACTTGGACTCCCAATACAGGACTAGAAGATGCAGCCCTCATCTCGGGTTCTAACCCAAGCTTCTTGAGGAATTGCCTGTACTTCATGTTTCTTTATAGAAATAAGGATGGCTCTTGTATCGAAGGGCAAAAAGTATCTCATGATAGGAACTTCTGAAATGTAAACCTGTTTATCTTCATACTGTTAATAATTTTGCTAGAAATATTATCTAACACAGTAACAATAAAAAACAAATCACTATGTCAGTGCAGTGATCCATCCAATCCTTGTGAACTAAGAGGACACCACAGCGTTCATAAATGAAGTTTCTAAGAAAAAGATGTAAAGGAAAAAGTGCTTTTTTACAAAAAATAGAAAACTGAAGCAGGGATGGTGACACATCCCTGAATCGCAGCACTGTGGATGTTGAAGAAGGGGGATAACAAGGTCGAGCCCAGTCTGCAATTTCAGGTCACCAAGACTCTGTTTCAAAGTAAAAAAGGAAAATGAATTTTCATGAAATGGGTTTGGGGATGTAACCCACTGTAAAGGCCCTGGGATGAATGCTCAGTGAAACACAAAATAAAACTAAGTACAAGATGTGTGGGATAATAAAGAAAGAATTTTTAATTTTGAATCTTCAAGGAGATCTATGCACTGATTCCTAGAAATATTTTGAAAGGTAGGGAAAACACGGAAAAGTCAAACCCCAAATTCACTCCTAATATTACATGCAGCTTCTGTACAGACCTGTGCTGTCTACCTAGCTACTCAGTACATGTGGCTAGGAGGAAGCTGAAAGTGACTAATCCAAATCTAACTGTACTCTGTGTGTGCACTACCCACTGAATTTTGAAGATGTATCATGAAAAAAAAAAAATAATCAGGAATGTTTCATTAATTTTGACTTAATTATATATTGAAAGATTTTTCATTATATTGGGTAAAACACTGATTTGATAAGCTTTTCAAAAGTTGTTACTTGTTAGTGCCTACAAGGAAATTTAAAATGACATAGATGGATAACATTGTGGCTTTTGGTCCAAGTTATTCTACACTGTCACTTCTGCAGATCTCGAACTGAACTGGTCCCATGATCTTTGCTATGGCTGTCACGCAATCCTGGAACTTGAGAAGAAGGAGAGGGAGAGTGGAATGGAAAGGGTTGCAAACCCTACAGCTGGAGGAACACCACTGCCCCTCAGCACAGAGGGATGTCAGAGTCTTCAATGTGTGAGCAGGTCAGCTTCCAACAACAAAGAATTGACCTGGCCACACTCCTAGTTGTACTCCCAATGAAAAACAGGTGAGACCCTGGCATCTAGCTGCTGGAATCCAGTCTCGGTATTCTCAACCATGATTTCTTGCTCTCCATAACCAGACCTATACTCCAACTGTTCCCTTGACACTGCTAAATGGCCATGCTGTGGGCATGGCAAATTTCTAAACCATACTTATCAGAATACAGAATTGGTCACATTTTCATAACTTTAAAGATAATGCTTATACAGAAAACAGGAAAACAGAGTACAAATAAAATTACATTCAAAAGTGGAACCAACAGAATGTACACTGGTATTTCTCTTTCTTACCTCGACATATTTTCTCATACTTTACAAATTCCATTATTATATCTATATAATTAAAAGAAATGTTTAACAGTTCAAAATATAAGGCAAAAAAGAGCTACAGAAGCAAAAAGAAAAAAGAAATGATCAATACAGAAATCAAAGCTCTTATACAGGTTGACGCTAAATGTTCTCTAACCAAAAAAGTACACAGGCACACAAACATTCTTGCTACAATGATATTTTAATAAACACAAAACTAAAGACATATAAGAAAAAGCTAAGGATTTACTTCAGTAGTAAAGTCCATATCCAGCAGGAGGAAGGCTCTAATTTCACTCTCCAGCACCACCAAAAAGGCAGGTGAAACTTAAAACTTTATGCTTATTTATTTATTTATTTATTTTTTGTACCGGGGATTGAATTTAGGACCTTGCCAAGAGCTTATTCTACTGAGCTATCTCCCTGACCCCTTAAACTACATTTTAACTGATGCACAGAATCCTATATTGCTTAACACAGCAATATGCAGAGATGTGTGCAATACTGTTATCTGATCTCAGAATGATGTAATCTTTTTTATGCTCTAGGGAATTCCATGAGACATGTTACACTAGAACTCCATACGAAATATGTAGCATCCTGAAAAAAAAAAAAAAAAAAAAAAAAAAAAAAAAAAAAAAAAAAAAAAAAAAAGCAACCACACAGAGTAGCCAGTGACTATTCTAAAATACTTCAGTCCTATGGAAAACCAATCTTTTCTGGGAAAGCACACAGGAGCAATAAGATTTGCACTAGACAATTTTTGTTTTAACAAATTATACTATTTTCTAATTACTGCAAGTACACTCTGGCCCTTATGTAGCTATCTCACTCTCCTGAGCCTCTCATCACTTGGCTACCTTCTCAGATTATATAACAGCATTAAAAATATTGTATGAAAAAATTCCTAGAGAGTCACTGGGAACAGAACTGAGTTCTTACCAATAACACATTTTTGGAAAAACTAAAATTATTCCCTAGGGCTTCCAGTTTCCTGTCCAGTATATAAAAGGCTTGTAAGTCAGCAGCAAGTCCTAACAATGAACAAAAAAAGTGGAATAAACAAAAAAAAATCAACAATTCTTAAATTCCGAGAAATAGAGGAATAAGGTAAACCTTGTACCCAATAGAGAAAATGGGAGGTAACAGGAAAATGTGACTTTGAAGCCAGTGTCACTGGTGAACTGCTCTATGTGGATAATGCTGATTCAAGAACTCCATGTAATCAAATCACAGATCCTCACATTCCTAAGCAAAATTTACAATCTTGTAAAAAGAAAAATCTCGTATTTGATAAAATGAAATAATTCAGATTAGCATACTTAAGAGAAAAAAACATAAGGAGAGACCCTATTAAAGAAGACATGGACAGTATGTTCAATACCACGTGACCTTAGGGAATTGCAAATCAGAATAATGAGACACTCTACACAGTTACTAAAAAGTCAAACCCAGAACAACCACAACACCAAGTGGAAGCAAAGATGCAGAGCTAGAGGCTTCTTGTTTGTTACTCATGGAAATGTAAAATGGTGCAATTCCTTTGCAAGATAGTTGGGCAGTTTCTTTCAAAACTCAATACACTTTCATAACAGAACCCCTCATCCTTCTTGAAATTCACACAAGGAGTTGGGTATTTATTTGTACAAAATGTTCATGGCAGCATCATTTAAAGCTGCTAAAACATGATATCAATCCAGATGCATTTCAATAAGCAAGTGAATAAGCTGTGACATATCCAGCCAAGGAGACACTATGCATCCTTAGAAATGAGCTGTCAAGTCACAAAGAGACATGGGCGAAATTAGCATACTGCAGCAAGAAGCCAATGTGAAAAGGATATATAAGGTATGATGCCAAGCATACAACATTCTGTAAAAGGCAAAACTGTGGGCAAAGGAAAACCATCACTGGCTGGCAGGGTTTACCACGAAGGGAAGTGTGAACAGGAAGAGCACAGAGGATCTTAGGGCAGCGAAACCATTCTGTATGATGCTATGATAATGGACACACATTGGCACCCATTTCTCGAAACCCATACAATGTTACACAAGAATAACCCTAAAATAAGCTAACTTCTGGATGACATTGGGGTGTAAGTTTATCAGCTGTGGGTGCAGCTGTGTGTGTGTGTGTGCGTGTGTGTGTGTGTGTGTGTGTGTGTGTGTGTTCCTGTAACGAGGAAGGTTATGTAGGTGAGTGCAGGAGATGTGCACAGGAAACTCGGCACTTGCTGCTCAGTTTTGTTCTGAATGTAAAACTCCTCTAATATTTAAGTTCATCACTTTAAAAGCTCTTATAAATTACAAATGCCACCATAAAAATCCAAAACAAAAAAAGAATGTATTCTGCACAGCAATCCCCTAAAAAAACAATTAAGGAAATGGGAAATTTAATACAATTCTTACTTACACACAGTCAAAACTAGAAAACTACCCAAAGCAGCAAGGTTCTGTTACAAATTTCAAAGGAACAGACCTCTCTCATACACTATTTTATGTTATTAGAGCATACTTAGAATAGAAATTCAAACGTAATTTTATTACTTTAATTTTAAGCATTTCCTCAAGACTAATAGATGAGATTGGTGCACCATTTTAATAGCAGGCGACATGTATCATTCTGCATTTGCTTACCATTCTCTGGGCACTCAACTAACCTTAATTTTTTGATCTGCTTCCACCTTCAGATTGAGGGGGGCACTCACATTAAAAGCAAACTTAATGACAAATTTTACTAGATCTAGAAAATAGGACAAGTTATTCAGTAATGTTTTGGGAGTAGTTATTTCTGTCAATTATGCTTTAAGCTAAATAGAGCTCTGCAAAATAATTTCATTTTTCCACATGAAAAAGCCTTCTGATAATTTAGTACTTACATTTTTAGCTTTAAGTGCTCAAGTGGACAGACTGATTTAATATTTAAACAGCAAATAAGTTGTCAAGAAGAAGCATCACATTTATCTATATATAATTATATGATAAAGCATTGTTTATTTCTACAAGCTATTACTGTTTAATAAGAAAGCACGATAGCTCAGACGCTCAGATCTAGTTCTCTGGTTCACAAAAGCAAACACACAGGAGAGATGTCCAGAAGATCCCAACCATAAATGACAAATGCAAACAGAACCTGTGACTATGAGACTATGAAGAAGCTGACATTACCAGTGTCTCACGTTCAAGACATGGGCATAGTTTTGCAATGCTAATTACCAGTGAAATCAACAAAGAGTGAAACTAACTTAAAATCCCTGACTGATCCTTCCTAAGATACTATTGCAAATGTCTGATATGTAACTTGATATCATGCAAAATCTTCAACAGTACACAATCAAAAAGTGATCTGTGTCACTGTCATTGAACCTTTCCTAGGAAACTCAGGTCCCCGACACTTTTTCATGTCCAAATAAACTATAGCCACACATTTAAGGATGAAAAGATTCCATAGCAAAACTCAAGTATTAATACTGATGTACACACAACAATGAACTTCTTAATGACTGCTACCCAGGATAATATAATGGACTTTGAAAAGAGAACAGGAACTGTACAATTTCATAAACATACCTAGAACTCTAGGTCACCCTAAGTTAGTATATACTGCCAAAAAGTTTTTGGCATTTCCCAGTTCTCCCTATATGGTATTAGAGTAAACTGCAACAGCCCAATGAGGAGTTCTTTAGTATTAGCGTTGATCTGAACTTAGCATTTGGTATTCTAAGAAAGCAAAAGGCCAAAAACAAGCCTGTAAGCCATGCTTCCTAACATTTCACAATATGAACTGCACAGACAGGGCTAGGGCTCTATGGCACAGAGGAGCAAATGGATAAAGCTGGCCCAGGGAAGAGAGGCCCAAGGGCTGTTACCTGCGACACATCTGTGATCCATATGGGGGGAACCAGTATGACACGACAGACCACACCAGGTGAAAAGCCTACCCTGCAATGTCCTTAGCATGACTTCACCATATCATGGGGTGGGCAGGAAATGCAGAGAATCAAAGTGCTACACTGTACTTTATAAACTTTGCATTTTAACAGATACACACTGCTGTCCTTTAAAGTAATATTCCCAAGAAAACATATTTGTCAAGTATTTATTTCAGGGGGAAGATTGTAAGGGAAATATGTTCAGTTCTCATAAGAAATTCTTTATTCTCAATGTACCCATTATTTTTGATGGCTCATTTCTTCATTGTTCTCCAAAGCATAGAAACAGCCTTGGTCTCATGTTTCTAACTCACAGTTACAGGGATTTTAGTCTCTGACTCAATATAGTCCTATCCACACAGATTGAAGAGATGAAGCCTGATGGATGGGGACTCCAGTGCACTACCCTTGTAGACCTTGAACTTTCATCTACATCCCAGTGCGCACAGTCCATTAAGGAAAATGTGAAGACCTACTTTCCCATGTTAGTAGCAAATGTAGAAAATCTTCACACATACAATTAAGAGACGACTCCGAAAATGCTATTCCTTGTTTACCACCTTTTATCTTTTCAAAGATATGTTCAAAATTCCTATTCTCACCAAAAGGCATGAGGCAATGAGAATTTCATTATGGTTATTAAGGCCTCATTACAGCATGCTCTTCAAGCTAGCAAATGACCGTGCTATGCCAATAAGCTATCTCTTCCAAACTGTTGTGATATAGCTGCAGTATAATTAAGAGCAGGTCACTCTTGTACTCTAGTGGCTTGAACTGTAAACTGCAGACAATTTGGCAGAAAATACCAACAGCTATAAAAATGCAAATGCCTTTGGTTCTAGAGATTACACCTCTTGGAATTTATCCTACAGTAATAATTAAGGATGTGCAAAAGAATATTTATTTCTCTGCTGTTCATAATTACTGAATCTTGGAAGCAAACTAAACTTCCAAAAATAGCATGATGGTTAAATAAATTATTAAAGACCCAAACTATCAGTTCAAAAAATACAGAAATGTACCCACTGACGTGCACAGGCTTCTACTATATATTCGTATTCCAAATTATAAAAATCAAAACACAGATGGAAATAAAATTACCTCATTATTCTGTGTGTGGTTAAAATGATAGTAGCTTTATTATTCTTGCATCTTATGTTTGCAGAGGTTTCTCTCATGAGTATAATAAGCAACTACTACATTGATAAGAGGCAACTAAAGGTGGAAAAAAAACACTGAAAGCTTAAAATAAAATAGGATGCCAAATAAGAGAAAGTATGTGAAAGAAAAAGGATTGGAAATGAGATTCAGAGAGAAGTCTTTACAAGGGTAATTGTGAGGCTCTGAAATGTGCAGTCAAGAGAGGTCATAGAATCTCCTTACCTTGGGGATTTGTAAGAAAAGGGTAGCCAGCTCTCATCTGAGGACAGCTTGAATGAAATCCTGACCTCTGTGGCCTCCTGTAGCTCCACGTGCAAAACAACTGAGCCAATGAACAATTTTCACTTACTGACCCACAAAGTAGTCAATTTCTTAGATTGGCCCCAATCCTCCACAATCCTTTGCCCTTTTTAAGTAAAAGTAACCCTAACATCTTCCATCCAGCACAGAAACCCAATGACCCTCAATCTATTTACCCAGCAACTTTCCAGTGCACTACACAGGAAACACAATGCAAGATTAGTTAATATTCTGCAGTGCACAACTGTCAACCAACTGACTTTTCCATGTTAAAAAAAAATTCTAATTTCAGCTACTTAAATGTCACCTGAGCCCCACCTCACCCCAAATGGTGATACCTATTTAAACTCATATACCTGCTTATCTGTGAGATTTATAGCAACAAGACTTACAATGACTAAAATAATTGTTGGGAATGGCTGATTTTTGTTGTTGTTGTTGTTTTTTTTTATTTTTTCTTTTAAAGGCTCATTTCTGGCAAGTTCCTTTGCTTTAAAAAAGCCTCTGTATTTGTTGTCTGATCCTTCTTATGACCACAAATGTCATGTTTTCCAACACCATAATTTATTGAATTTTTATTGGAAATCATTTTTTACAAAAGAAAATAGAAATTGAATGAGAACAGAATTAACCTAAGAATTATTAGTTAAGGCAGGTTTACAGAAGTTCCCCAAACTGCAAAAATTAGTTTGAATCAGAGCAGGGTCATAGAAATGCCAAGATGAAAGAGTTGACCTACAAAATACATGATCAAAAACTGAAGGCACGCATGGTGGGGTTCCAAGCCCAGAGAACACAATGGATGGTGGTTATGGGTAGTTTGCAGGCCCAGTTCCACGGCACTTGAGTCTTGAGTAAAAGCTGCTCCTGCTGAGATGCTCATGCCCTCACAAAGAGGAAGCCCTGACTGTGAACTCTGTAAGGCAGGCATAGACACAGGTGAGGCTGCCACCACTTAAGGAATAGTATGCTTTGCCCCAAATAGCCCAGCCTTGCTATTTTAATAAAACATCAGCCTACTCACAGAAAAGATCTGTCCCTTTATCAATCTGCCTCACTTAAATAAGTAATTTAGGGACACGGTGTTCTAAAGCTAATTTTTAGACAGGCAAAGGGTTCTTTTCATTGTAAACTTAAAAAGAGTGTATTAAGCACTTAGGAATAGGACTGATGTATTGTATACAGAAGGTGAAGGTCATAGGCTAACCTTTTCTTAATGTCTCAGACACTTCATCACAAATATCAATGGGCAAGGAATGCTGCAGAGAGATAACTTTAGGGTCCGCTTCAGTGTGGCTACGCTAAGTGTGCTGACGCAGTACTTCTTGAGCCAGGTAGCACTCATACCTGTGTATCAGAGCAGGGAAGGCCATGAGGCCCCAGTCCCCTTAGGTTCCTTTTATCAGTGTTCCTCCTCAGTAAGGTGGAATAGAAAGAGAAGAGTTTGAAGGATGATAAAAATATACAGTGACTATAAAAGATTATTACAGTAAAAAGTACATTATCGTTAGCTGCTCTCAAAAGGATCCTTTTTGGTTCACACACACTTATGCCACTGTTCTTGCCACTTTGTGAAGTGATGTCCTCTTTCATGAGTATGAACTGTGGTCAAAACTAAGATAAACATCACCAAATGCCACTAAATGGAAAGCAGGATAGACACTATGTCCTCATCCACAACACCCACTGCACCTGCCACAACCTGACTCGCTTCCCAAAGTCCAAATGACCACAAAGACAATGTTTTGAGTGGCTTCAAGATACTGAGGCAGCTGTGACAGGTCAGCTAAAGGCATTCCCAAAAAAGGATGTCTAGAACTGCTTCATAAAGTAGACAGGAGGAGGAGAAAAATGTATGCAAAATAAGGGGGAATATTTTGAGGTAGATCAATGGCAATGTGTCATTTACTATACTAGTTTTTCTATCATGCCTCACATTATGATTCATACTGATTTAGGTGAACATTTCTCAAGAAATGATCTTGGGTATGTCATTAACATCTTTAGACCAAAAATAAAGAATTTCTCAGTTAGATAACTTTTCAGGCCCATTTCTTTACGTTTCTCGTCATGAAAGAGAAACATGTTAGATGCTCTCTTCTAAGTGACATGGTTTATAGTTTGGTATCTATTTGTCATCTCAGAAGCCTTACTTACATGGCTACCAATGACTGGTGGGAGCCTAGTAGTCATGGCTCCTGGATAACGAGGGTCCTGACAGTAACAGCTCACTGTATTTCCATTTGTCTCATCCTTATCTAATATAATTAATGCAACAATGATTATTTGATACTGCTCTTTAGCAGGCCAACTAAAGACATAATCTCTATGTCATCTCCTCTACCTATTAATTTAAATAATCTCATAATAAAATTAATGCTCTGATTTGGAAGCTTTGTTAAGTCTTTGCTTAGGTTACAGAACTCCTTCAGAAACTTTACTGAAATAGAATGCCTGTGTAAACATATTTAGGATACAAATGTATAGAATATCCCTAAAGCTTCAGGAAAGAAGGAAATTATTCATTTTCTAGTTTTTGAAGTTGCTAACGCATGCTTTCCATCTGATTACTTCCTATCATCAGCTGGAACCTGAAAATTTCACACTACAGTGTGCGTCTTCCCTACGTTTGTCTCGTTGGGAAATTCAAGTCATGTTCAGTGGTACACGGCCACCTGCAGCTCTCTCCTGAGCGCTGGGCCCCTGTGTCTTATTGCCACCTCTGACAGGTACCACATAAACTACCCAATGTCCAGAAACATGTATATAGCTTCCTTGTAACCTATATTTGTCTCACTATCCCATATTTTGAAAAAACTATGGCAATTTCATACTTTCAAAACTACAGTGATGTGATATGTACCAATTCTCCAAGACAATTATAATTATTATGTACAATTATAATTATTATGTACTATAAATACTAATTTTAATTGGAGAAATTACAAAAATTAATCTATGGCAACTATACTCAAATTTTTCACAAGACTGAATCAGGCAAATACTAATTCAAGAAAAATACTAGGCTGCGTCTGAACCAGGACTCTTACTGTAAAGGACAAGGTAAGAGAATGAAGTCTAGGAAATACAAGTCCATGTCAGGAAGGGGCAAGAACACAAGGCCTACTTTCTCAGGGAGCTTAAAACTCATCCTACACAGTGATTAGGAGTAAAGAAAATGTACATGGATAGGAACAAATTGAACATATGTAGATATAAAGGAAAAGGGGTCATAAGCCCATGTGCAACCTTGGGGGTCATGCACAATTCTCTTCCTTTTATCCTATATCCAAGAGACCCACTGAGGCTGGGTCAGCTCTGGAATCTCTCTTCTGTTCTCCACGATGTACAACCAGTGCAATATTTTATACTTCCTTTTACACCTGAAGAAGTATTTCTTTCACCTGGGAAGAATACCCTTTCCTCCTTGTTTAGCTGCAAAATTCCAAAGTACCTTTCTTCAAGTCCTCATTCAATCGTGAGCCTACACATGTTCCTCCATCTTCTTCCACTAGACTGAACCCTGCCTGAGGCCAAGCTGCAAGCATTCTCTGCCTCTCTGTGCACAGTTCTCAGCATACTGCTCAGCACAGAGCCGATCTAAACAAAGCACGCAGCACACTTACCCCACCCCACCTGACAACACCCCAGCCTCTCACCTTCCCCAGTGAGCTAACATCAAGTCTCCCTTTGAGGCCAGTACACGCAGAGTATATTTTTATTTCTGTCATTTGCCAGACATACACAACATGTACAACTCCAGTTTGCCAATTTTTGCCCTTAATGTTCAGCCTTCTTTCAGCTTCAGACCTCACCTAATCAAAACTTTATTAATCCCACAGAGCTTAATTAAGACCAACAAATTTTGTCACTAATTTAATGTCTGATGCTAGTGGCAGCAGCATAGCTCTTAGGTCCCCAATTATATATAAATTTGATGGAAATTTGTATTACATTTGGTCTGTCAACCTTCCAGAAGCTATGCCTCATTGTTAGCATTGCACAGAGAGAATACAAGAGGTACAATCTGATGGGATGGAGGATTTAAATAGCATAAATACTTCTAGCTTGTGTGGCAAACCTACCTGGAAGTAGAATCATTTGCTTCACAGGTAGCAAATGATTAATCAGATGAGAAAACATGATGTTGTACCTGCTAAACCACAGAGTATTACACAAGTATTTTTTAACCATTATTTAGCTTTAATAATAACCTTCTCATACTGTCTTATTCACCTACCTCATTTCCAATCTGACAAGGTAACTGCCCTAAGAGCTCTGGTTTTTCTCTGTCACTGTTACATGGGATCTAGGTGGGCTTCCTCAAGTCAATAAGGACAGTGAGGA